>JALDNG010000283.1:40000-50000 GCA_024349245.1 Neodontobutis hainanensis
TAAAAACTGTTATTGTTTTGTAGTGTAGACAGGTCCCTGTCTGCTCTCTGATTGGCTGCTCTTCATTGACTTGACAACCAAATAAATATAATTGACTGATAAAATGAAGCTTTGTTAGATAGTTTTATGATTGTTTATACTTTAAGTTTATGGTATATTAGTTGTTTTGTTATCACTACTGTTCTGAAATGGTGTGTGGAAAATAAAAATGCATTACTCTGGCAGCAGCCTAAACTACAGAGTAGGAAATATCAAACTAAGACATACGTGGTAGTTCTTTATGTACATTGTCTATAATGTGTAAACTCCTCAGGAAAACAAAATGAATAAAATGCAATTGTTGGATGGATTATTATCCAATAATAATAATTATTAAGAAATAAATGAAATATTTTTTTAACCAGACAAAAACGTTTCAGCGTTATTTTTTAACGTTATATTTGTAACCCATCCCTAATTCAACCCAAACTAAAACGAGCTCCACAAAAAGTTTCTATTTCACCGTTAGATTGTCTGTCATGTCTTTTCAGACTAAACTGTAACAGTGTGGATGTAGCTTTATCCAGACGGTGAACAGCAGATCTGAGTGAGTGACGGAGACCAACAACAGGAGCCTTCAGAGCGGCTCAGGGGGTACTTGTACCTGCCATCTGCAGCGGCCGGGTCGGGTGCAGCGGGCTCAGTGGGTCCCCGGGGCCCAGGCTGGCGCGCTCCACCACGTCATGGTCGGCGCGGCAGAAGAGGCCGTCCTCCCGCAGCGCGAACTCGTCCCCGGGGATGAGCTGGCGGCTGCAGGCCACGCAGCGGAAACACTCGATATGGTAGACCTGAGCTCGCGCGCGCATCACGAAGTCGTTCTTACTGAAGCCGATGTTGCACTTGGCGCACTTCACTCCGTACAACCTGCGAACGCACACACGAGCGCATACGGTCAATAAAAACAGCTAAAAAAAAAGAAAAAGAGAAAAAGAAATACTATATATATACGATATACTATACTTTATATATATATATATATATATATATATATATATATATATATATATATATATATATATATATATATATATATATATGACCGAATATGAACGTCATATATTTTTCTGGGTGTATAAAGCTATAAAGAACCAAGGCGTATACCTCATTGAGGTGACTGGGCTCCTGAGATCAGTATTTTTTCAAATTTCTGTCATGTAATCTCAGGACCGTTACCATCAAAACTACAGCGGCTCCAGTATTTTACAGGACTTTCGGAAATATTCTTTGGCTCCAAATAACTCACAGTGTCTACTTCATAACTGAAGAGAGTGTTTTCTTCCTAATTCAAGTCAGTCTAAGGCAGTTTTTTTTTACTTTAAAATTTCTCTAGTTTTTGCTTCGTTAGAAAGACATGAGGCAGTTTTGTCATATTGTCCATTTCCTTGACAAGGTCTGTTTTAGACCACAGTGTTTCTTAAATCCTGCACGTCCAAAGGTGGGGCACTCTTGACTGTGTTTGGGTTGCTACAAAATCAGCTAATCAAATAATAATTAATACAAACAGTTCGGTGGATGATTTCTGAAGGGCTCTAGAGCAGTGCTTTCCAAGCGTTGTGGCTCTATTTGAGTCGCCACTGAATATAGTCCATAACGTTTAGAAAATGATTTAAGGATGTTTATGATAATTATTTATCTACGTATAAATAACAAAATGCCAAATTGTGCACATACATATGTAGCCTAATAAACCACGTTTATTCTAATCGTTTACTATGAATAATTTCAATAATAATTCAGAGTGTGAAATGCTGGAAAAACAAAATGTGAGTCGTTTTTTTATTTGGGTCACCGTACTGTAAGGCTATAGGCCACATAGGTGCATTTTCTGAGGTTACCTTATTATTATTATTATTATTATTATTATTATTATTATTATTATTATTATTATTATTATTATTATTAATTTATTTATTTATTTATTTTTAACATTTCATCTGAATGATTTCTAAATTACTTAAATTCCAATGTAATCGTAAAATGGGCGGTTAAACATTTTATTTAGATCGTTACAAAATGTCGAAGCGAAGCGTGTACAACAGCACAGAAGCTGGTGTGTTATAGTCCATGTGCGTCAAATGACAAGTAGCTGTTTTGTTTTTAAAAGACAAAGGTGGCGCATACATCTCTGAAAAACGGCACGCTTATCCATTTATTACTGAACGTTTTGAGGTATTAATCCTCCAAATATTACAGGCCATGTGTACGACGGAGGTCACTCAGGGAAACTTATGGCGAAGGAAAAAAATCTGAACGTCTGACCCAATTTTAAAATGTGTCAGGATACATTGTTTTTTTTTCTTTCAAACTCCTGACGCTCTCTCAGATTTATACTTCCATTAATGTGGCCAGGTAAAATGCATCATTATATACATTTTGCTCAAAATTTAAATTAAAATCTAACATAGGGTCTATGGTTTTGTTTTGCCATTTTCCAAATTTTCACACACTCAAGCCTCTAGACAGAGTCAAAGGTTTGTAAGTATTCCGATGAGATGTGACGCTTTTCCGTTTCGTTTCAAAGAAACCAAAAGGCGAAATGGTTAAAGACCAGAAGAAGAAAGCAAACGATATTAAGGCCATATTAGTGTTTCTCAAAGTCACAACGTGTGTCTATAGCAGTTCTATCTTTATGACAGTCCATGCGCGTGAAACACTTCCAAAGAAACACCCCGCTGGAATTGAAATATTTCTGAAGAAGTGTGTGGGGTAAGTACATTGTCCTTTCCTTCCCACAGTGAGGAAAAGGAATTATTTTCTAAGGGACAGAAACAATATTCCAAAACTAAACCTGTCTGCAGCGATCAGATGATAAGGCCAAAAACTGATTATAATTGTCTTGAAGCGTAAAAATGCTTGAGCAAACGGCTCTGCGTAAATGTCTGACTCTGACCGTGGCCCACCCTCCCAAAGTGATGTCCAAGGTTAGTCCTGGTTTAATCTAACATTAGTCCTCCTTTATTTATGTTTTAATCCCCCTTATGTCGCGTGTCAGTCCTGGTTTTAGTCCGTTTTTTATATTAATCCTGTTTATTCCATGGTTTTAGTCTCAGATCAGTACTGGTCTAGTCATTTTGGCCCCATCCTAGTTTTAGATTTAGCCTGGTCCTAATTCAGGTCTGGTAAAAGCAAAATTATGAAAATAGAATACTAGTGAAAACGTAAATGATTGTGCGTAAACATTGTGGTCCAGGCGAAGGCCTCTGGATCGACCGCTGCAGACCTCGGGTAAAAATAAAGACACATCCTGAGAAGCGCCGCTCTATAGCTACGGCCCGACTCCCGGTCCCAGTCCCAGTCCCGGAGCAGTGCCCCGGGGAAAGGGAGGCACGCGCACAGCAGCTTCACATCCTCGAGCGCGTCCTGTACCTGATGTAGTCCCGTTTACAGTACGTCTTGCCGTCCCTCACAAAGCACGTGCACGACTCATCCAGGTACTGGCTGCACTCCGCGCACTTCAGACACGCCGCGTGCCACTCCAAGTCCGGAGACACGCGCAGGATGTACTGGTCGTGGATCTGGTTCCCGCAGCCCACGCACAACGACACAAGCCGCTTCTCTGCAATAAGAGCGCACCAGACCAGACCGTCAGCACCACAGTTAGAAATATCATTTATAGTATTATGGTTATAATGGCTTTAATTCTGAACAGTTACAGCAGTAATAAGAGTATAATTATTGGTAGGCCTACTCAAACAAAAGTAGGATACTTAGTTTTTGGGATTGTTGTTTTATCGGTTCTATTATTAATGTTACTGTTATTAACTTTTATAAATATTAGTCTGAGATTTCGTAGAGAGCGCAGGACTAATGCAGGAGACAGTGTCCGGTGCAGCCCTTACTTTTCGGTGGGTCCCCCATGTCTCCCATGTCCGAGTCCCAGTCCGAGTCCGGGTCTGTGAAGAAGGCCGCTGTGAGGTCCACTGTCCCGGAGCTGCTACTGCTGGGGTCCGGCTCTGGAGGGGGGCCCGGCTTTTGCTCCGGGTCCGGGCTGGCAGAAGGACTTCAGAAGGACTCCACGGGACGGGACTGGACTGACGGCGGAGTGCGTGAGTGCGCGCGTGTGTCGCCGCGGTGTGTGTGGAGTTCAGAGGCTCGCGACGCTTGGGGCTGACGCAGGACAGCGGCACGTCATCCTCACCCGCAGCTGATTGGCTGCGGTCACGCACACGCGCGCACGCACGTGGCCGTGTCTCTGCGTGATTCTGCTCCAGAGGCTCCAGAAGAAAGATCTGTTTCTGGTGTTTGTTTTTTGAAAGCGGAAACAGGACGCAGAGAGCTCTCGATACAAGTACTGTTAGACTGTCCAGGACTGTTTCATATTCCTGTGACGTCACGTAAACATTAATAATGGAGTGATATATTGAAGCAGGAGTCACTCTCGGAGTGTTTCTGGAGGAGTGTGTAGGCGCACGAGCCGGAGCTTGTGCGAGGCTAGAGCACAGCGACACGCCCCCTGGCGTCTACTCATCCCTGACACACGCGCGGACAAAATCTGCATGTTTTCAATCAAACTTTGAAAAAAGCAAGAGAAATATTCTTCTCAGAGCTCATCAACAACAGCAGTAACAACTCACGTGTCCTGTTTGCTACAGTGAACAGATTAACAAACCCTCCAGCTCCATTTCCTCCAGAATTAGTTTCCAACACTAAATGTAATGAGTTTGCATTGTTTTTTAACGACAAGGTTCAAGCATTAAACATGCTACAGTCCAAAGGGCAAACAACAACACTGCAGCCACATAGGAGACCTTTGGTTGAGTTTACACATTTTACACCCATTAATGACAGAACAATTGAAAAAACTGTCTCCAGCCTGAGTTCATCCACCTGCTGCCTCGATGTTTTACCCACTAGATTTCTAAAATCAGTACTAAGCAGTTTGTTACCACAACTCACTGATCGAGTCAATAATTCCTTACAATCTGGAACATTTCCAAGAGCTGTCATTAAGCCTCTCCTAAAGAAGAGCAGTCTTGATGCTACAGAGCTCAACAACTATCGGCCCATATCAAACCTGCCATTTTTAGGGAAAGTCATCGAAAAAGTCTTATATCAGCAACTTAATGACTTTCTATTACTTAACAACTGCTTTGATCCTTTTCAGTCAGGATTCAGGCCCCAGAGACTTATTCATGCTTTTATCTCCAGCAGGTTAGATTACTGTAACGGCCTGCTCACTGGTCTCTCAAAACGAGGGTTAAGACAGCTGCAGCTTATTCAGAACGCTGCTGCTCGGGTTCTAACTAACACCAGGAAGTACAACCACATCAGTCCAGTTTTAAAATCTCTGCACTGGCTTCCTGTTGCTCAGAGAATAGACTTTAAAACAGCACTGCTGGTTTACAAGTCTCTTATGGTTTAGCTCCAGAATATATTTCTGAAATGCTAGTAGCTTATGAACCTCCTCGGACTCTGAGAACATCTGGGACAGGCCTTCTGCTCGAGCCCAGAGTTAGAACTAAACAAGGTGAAGCAGCTTTTACGTTTCATGCAGCAAAAACCTGGAACAGCCTCAACAATTTTCAAGGGGAGGCTGAAAATCTTTTTAGCTCTGCCTGCATTACAACTTAAAGGGTTTTTATCTGCACTCTTCTTCTTTTAAAATGTTAAAAATTTTCTTATTTTTCTTAATTTAAATCTTGTAAATTGTCTTTTATTTCTGTAAAGCACTTTGAGTTACCCAGTGTATAAATTGTGCTATATAAATAAAATTGCCTTGCCTTGCCTTGTATTAGGATTACCTACTGATATTACAGAAAATAATGATTGATGCACCACTGTAAAAAAAAAAAAAAACTAAAATAAATTTATTTCTATTTCTATTTCTATATTTATTTAAATTTATTTTTCTAAAATAATTACTCGCTTTAAATTATTTATAAAAATGCAAAGTTCAAATATATCTATGACAGTCATTTTTTTTAAATAGTAAAGAAGAAATAAGAGGGGCTACAGTTCCTTTAGACCTTTATTAACATTAGTGCAAAAAAAAAAAAAAATCTTATCAAGACCATGGGTCATCATAAAACAAACCAATATAACAAACTGTTGTGTTTTACTCGTCCTCGGTGGGTATGACTTCTGATGCTCTAGTGTGCCCTGCTCATGTCAGCACCCTCCACCTCCTCAGAGCAGCGTCAGGAGATTTAGGACAGTAGTTGATAGATATTTAGAGCTTTGACCCATAGTCTGATGTGGAGTTGTACACACAGGGAACCTCGGCCCTGCACTGCAGCAGGGCAACAGTTTAGTCAGCTTTGAGTCTGTCCACTCCCATTTTATCTGTGGAAAATAATTATTAATGGAGATTTAAAAAATAATAAAGAGGAGTGGCAATGGTGTGCAAATAGAAGAAGCCACGTTAGAGGAGTAATGGAGAGCCTACAGTATATGACACAGACTACAGTTTAACAGACATAAAGAAAACCATGCACTCACCAAACTTTAAATTCATTACACATATCCACATTTCTATGTACTAATATTTTCAATAATGGTCCCCTCTTTATTTAGTGTGAGGCTGCCCAACATGCACTAAATTCAAAGACACATGCACTCTTCAAAAAAACAGAGAGATATTTCTGATCTCCACTGATGATTTTTTACTTCAGAACTCATGTGTGTAATTTGAATATTTACTTTTAATCAGAAAACCAATCATCCAATCAGAAAGCTCCATCATAAGAGGAGACTATGATAAAGTCTTATGTTCCCTCAGTAACTAACTTTAGATGAACTCCTGGAAACTGAAAACTCTGGCTTTGCTCTGGCTCAAGTTTAACATTCTCTGAGATTGGATTATACATGCTTAATGAAACAGACCCAGAAACATTTGTTTATACTTTTCTCCTGAAGACAATGCAGCTAAATATCTCACTGAAAAAATACATACTTTCTATAGTTTTATAGTAATTTAAGCCACATTAACACAGATGTAGGCTATATTTTGATGAGAAAAAAAACTTTTAAGTGAAAAGTTTGAAATCTACAGAGGTTATGTATGTCTCTCAATTGTGTTTGCTAATACTGTCAACAATATCAACACTATATAGAAAAATATGAACAAAAACATGCACACATCTATGGAAACTGTATAAAAACTAATGCGGGCCATAGTGCTGCATTTTAGTTAGAAGCCCCAAGTTAGAAGTTTGGGAGCGACAGAAGTTACAGTTTTCACCTCTTTTATGAAGCTAATGCTCAACAACAATTCTAGCTCACCAGCTGTAGATACATATGTAACCTGGATTTAGGATTAGGGCCCTGTTCCCCATGTGACGCTCTTTAGTTGGCAATCAGTAATCAACCCTTACGTGTCAGTCAAACATTTTCCACTTGTGCAGGCTTGTGATTGGCCAGTACAGAAAATTTGAAGGGATTTTGAAAACATTGTGTGAACATTATTTTATTCATTTACGATTCTGTAATCAGTACTTTTAGCCATTTGCTGATATTTGATAAATCAAATGGATTAGGGTGCAATTGGGTCACGTCTTGATGACTGTAAATGACAGTGGCTACTCGACAATGTCTGTGGAGGTTCTCAGACATGAGTAATTATTCAGTACTAACCTTGTTGTTGATACAGACTAGGTTAACAGCCTTGATCTTGGACTTGATTTACAAGACAGTAAGCCTCCCCATAGAACACTGGAACTGATTTTGACCAATCCTTTTGCCTCTGTGCAGACTGGCCGCTGTTTATCCTTTACCAATTATTGTCTCACCTGTTCTAGGACAATTATAGTGACCCTCTCCTCGTCTAAAATTTACCTTGGGTTAGAACAGCTTGCATTGCAATTTCTGTTAAAGATTTTGAAGAGATTCCACCTGATGCTGCATGTGCTACATATTTGTCAGGTTAAGAGCGGTCTGAATTCTCACATTAGTAAGGAAAGGTGGTAAGAAGAAAGCTTCAATGCTTCCTTTCCTATCTCCTTCAGCACAGGAACCTCTGGATATTCCTTACTGAAAAGTAAGGAGCATGTTGCTGTGGCGCCACCACCTGAAATATTCTGAAAATGTCGACTAAGGACAAGCTCCATGTGATGAGTTTGTAAGGCCCAAATCTAGAGCCACAGTGTCTTGGATAATTTGCACAAATCCTTGATGACATTTGCTAAAAGAACAGACATGTGTGTCATTAATGCTCAATAATAAATGAAAAACATGTGGCATTGCTGGATTATTTGTCCAGACCAGGATTAGACCAGGACTATGGTTGGATTACAGTGCTTCTGTTGGAGATGTTGGTGAGTCTTTCATAGATGTATTAAATATGAATTCAATACAATGTAGAATAGGTGCACTTGTTGTCCCGTTTTTTTGGATATTAAAGTTTTATGTAACTTCCCTGTTTTAATGAACCTCCTAACCTTTTTTACTTGAACTTTACACTCAAAGGTCAAGGAGCAATGGTTAGAAAAAAAACTTAGGAGCTGTATTTGGACTGAGCCATAGTGTGTCTTTAACCCTCTAAAAGCAGGGGAAGCTTATGGCTGTGGCCAGAAATATCAGTGTGTGAGTACCAGTCTCAGTCAGGACCAACCAGGCACATGTCAGTGTCACAGGTCTGTCCTACCACTGCTCATGGGAGGAGCGCTGTCCCCTGGTGCCCCTCTGGGGCCCCACACACCATATGGCTCAGCCTGGTCCGTCCAGATGACAGCATGAGGCAGAAGGAGCTCTTCTAATTCACTGAGGACCAGGGCCACTTGACACCAGCCTGACAGATGGTGCTGCAGCACTGAGTTCAGATTGAGAGGCTCATGGAGGGGACATGTCAGAGGTGCTCAACGTGAAGCTGGGCTAGTGTCAGGACGTCTCTGTGGGGCAGCTGCTGCCCTAAGACATGACTGCAGGCAAATGTCATTACATATAGACAGCATTCTTCTCTGATCTGAAACAACAAATTAACATAATTCAAAAATAAATCAATGTACATTCCTGAAAGATCTGGAGGACAACTGGTAAAATATTGTGTTTTTCAAGGATGACTTTGAACACGCAGATGGACAGGATGAAGAATGTTGGAGTCTAATAGAGGCAAAGGTTATGGTAACAGATGAAAAAACTGCCTCCAGTCCCACCAAGACCAAGAAATGCGCCTTAGGCTGAAGTCCTAATCACCTCTTCATATAGTGCGAATAAGTGGAGAAGAAATGGAGATGTTAAAACCTGGCAGTGAATCTGTAAAAAAGCAGGACTATAAATACCAACACCTCTGAATACAGTCAGCACAACAGAGGCACTGAGTGAATGCTGTGGCAGAGTGTAGAGACAGCGTGCTTATTTGCTGGAAGATAACTGTAGCATAATACTACAACTTGCATTGAAATCATAATGGTTGGCTTTATGCAATGGTCTGTTTTTATGATTGGCTGTATGTCTAGTCAGATAGATCATGGGATGTTACTGTGACATGTCTTGGGCTGGTTTATACAGGTTTTGTCATCCTATCTGGAGTGGTAGGACCACAGCGCCCCCCATAGTCTGAATTCTTTAGGACAGCATCTCAGGTACTTATGAACCCCTCCCTCTCAAAGTGGTTGGAAATAGCAGACTTGCAGTTTTCTTGAAAAATGAACCTGTGTCACCATCCTGAGTAAGAGCTTTTAAGACTTGAAAGCATTGGAACAACACATGAGTAAATTAAAATACAAAGTAGGCTAGACTTGAACTGATACGGGAACAAATGTAGGAGTTTACTGAGCAGCGTTGTTGAGAGTGGTTGTTATATTATTTTTCTCTATTTTTTTCCATTATGTTTTTAACAGCTTTAGTAAAAAAAATAACATTTTGTAGTGGACATGAACAGTAATGCCCCACTGTGGTGCTCTCATACATGTCTGCAGTAATGTTGCTTGTTTGGTGCCCTGTGCTCTTTCCTCCAGAACTTGACTTGTTTGAAGCCAGAGACAAACAATTGAGACCTAAGAGCTTTCTTTCGGTGTAAAGTTTT
>JALDNG010000283.1:55000-284515 GCA_024349245.1 Neodontobutis hainanensis
CATACATTTATGTACCTTCTACTGCTTTATTCCATTAGGGGTCTTGTGGCTGGTGCTTATCTCAGCATCTTTGGGCCTTCGCAGTCTCTAAACATTTTAAATTTCTCTCTTCAAGCAGAACTAAGTAACATTTTTACCTTTACAACTAGTCCTTATTGTAGTTAATCCCTCTCTGGCGCATCTGAGCCAAAAAACAGCTACAACCGACCCGACGCAAGTCTCGAGTCATGTTCACGCGAGAGTGAGAACATGCTTTATGTTATTTCAATATACACAAAGCGTAGTGTATGATCTTGATAAGATTATATCACAATTGTATACACTTTTTTTCATCATCAGTCATTTTGGAACCACCAAAAAGACAAAAACAAAACTTTGTCCAAAGATTCGAGGAAGAGAAAACATCTGTTAGACTGAGAGAGAGCTTGTTCTTGAGTAAACCTTGGCCAAACCTTTACGGAATGGCGTCAGCTCAAACAAAGTGAAGGACTCAAAACTGATTCTGATGTGGCTTTTATGTTGTTGAACTTGTAAGATACTTTGCCTAACAACATTCTTATATTCTATATAATTATATTATATAGAATATACTTATATTTTATAACATTCTATATTCTTCCCATTTCCATTAGATTTATTGTCATTTTATGTCCTTCGAGATATAGCTATTGTTACATTTATTTTGCCTATGGCTCGCAGAGATGCAAGCATGCTATGTTACTACGCTGTGAGTGTTTACAGGCTGCTGTTGTCTCACTTAAAGTTTACAGGCTTTAAGTGAGACAACAGCAGTTCAAACTAGTTTCAATATCATACTAAATGCCACAAATATTGTTTACATTGTGTCTGCTTAGTAACTGGCTTCACTTTTAGACCCAATACAAAATTTCACAAGGCCAAGGCTACTAAACTGTTATAAGAATAAAATGTTACACAAAAATAAAAAATCAAGGTATATATTTTGACTTTATCAGCTTTTCATTTCTTGCACTGTATTTAGCATTTCTTTTTGCAAAACTAGTGCACTGGTGAGCGTTGTTGTCCAAAACTGGGCTAGGAGTATTTACGACAATGTAATTCACTGAAGGAAGCTGTAGGGGGAGCTGCATAAATCTTACTTAGTTCTGCTTTCAAACACACCTCTTTTCATGGCTTTTAGCACAAGTTAATCAGCATTTTTTAACCATTGTTCATATTCATTTATTTGTAATTGCATTTTAGACCCGCTTCTGTGTTTTTACTTGATCTTACTTTGTTATTATTTATCTTATTCGATTTTTAAGTATATATAGCACTTTGAGAGACTATGGTTGTTGTAAATGTGCTAAATATATATATATATATATATATATATATATATATATATATATATATATATATATATATATATATATTTAAATATAAATTTGACCTTTGAATTTTGGGGCGGTTCACCCTGGACAATCGTCAAAGGGCTACAGTCTCACTCAACAACAAACATAATCTCTTTCTGGCAAATCCCCACATAAGTTAGTGCACTGCTCCATTCAAAAAGGTGTTCCAAGCTTCAAGTGAAAAAATATTTACACTTACACAAAAGTATTGTATAAATCAGATCTTGAGTGCATCTTTGGTGCATTAATGTGTCATCAACAATCACCATTCCACTCCTTGTCCTAAAAAATAAATCCTCAAGCAATGCACAGATTTAACTGTAATCTTTAGTCTGGGAAGTCACAAAGTAAAACCTCACTGCAGCAATGTTAATTAGCATTTTTTCTTTTTCAAAGTTTAGCAGTTTTGCTTCAGAATAGCTATGTTTTTTTTATTGAAACACAGTTTATCCTGTAACACACTACAGTTATTCTTCTCCAAATGGAAAGCCTTCATGGCCTGATATTTTTTGCTGATCATCCACAATAAAGTGCATCTCATAAAACATTTCTGGGGAACCGTGTCATAAATATTTCAGCCTGTGCGCAGCCTTGCTGACTGTTATTCTATCTCTGCACCACTGCCACACTTTACTTTATGTTTCCATTATTTATTTACCTGTAAAGCAGATTAGAGGGGTAACGTCTTGCTGTGAAGATGTCCCACAGGGGTCTGCTTTCGCCCCACCTCGGCTTTTCTACGTGAGCAGCTTAAATCAACACGTTAATGTTGCTTCTTTTCCAGATCTACTACAGTGCAGCAGAAGGGGTAAAACAGAGCTGAGGTTGGTCTTTAAAGATTTGGATCAATATCTGATAAATATTACTAATAAACTACATACTACTACAAAAAACAAAACATATAAATATACTATAGTAGTATTCCACAACACACACACACACATATATATATATATATATATATATATATATATATATATATATATATATATATATATTCATTCATTCATTCATTTTCTACCGCTTTGTCCCGTTAGGGGTCGCGGGTGACTGGAGCCTATCCCAGCAGCTTTGGGCCTGGACAGTGGCCAGTTAGTCACAGGGCTGACATATAGAGACAGACAGTGACAGACAACCATTCACTCTCACATTCATTCACTAGGGACACTTTAGAGTTGCCAATTAACCTGTACATGCATGTCTTTGGACGGTGGGAGGAAGCCAGAGTACCTGGAGAGAACCCACTGTAACACGTGGAGGACATGCAGACTCCTCACAGAAAGACCGGATATATATATATATATATATATATATATATATATATATATATATATATATATATATATATATATCGCAACTCGCCCATCTCCATGTTGTTCTTGTTCTTGTACAAGATTGAGCGGGACATCGACTCACTGATCCACACCACCAGGATCTACAGCTCTGACATTGGGATGTCATTCGGGCTTGAGAAGTGTAGTCATATGGTGACAAAGGGAAGGTCATCCACACAGAAGGGGTCTCACTACCAGAAGGAACAATAGCGGACATTGAGGATGGTTACGAGCACCTTGGAATACCACAGGCAAATGGCAACCATGAAGAGGTAACAAGAAAAACAGCAACTGCCAAATACCTCCAACGAGTAAGGCAAGTCCTAAGAAGTCAGCTCAATGGCAAGAACAAGGCACGGGCAATAAACAGCTAGTGGACTAATGAGTGTAAGAGCCACTATCCAGGATGAAACATCCAAGATCCACAAGTACATCAAAGATGTACTTGTGGATCTTGGCCCCAACAGATGACGTGCTTAGTGAATGTCTCAGGCAATGGGGAACAGAGGAAGAGGAGCTGGAGGAGGGACCATCATGGGAGGACAAACGCCTACATGGATTATACCACCGGAACATAACTGAAGTAGCTGGAGCGAGCCGGACTGAAGGACAGCACAGAGGCACTCTTAATGGCTTCATAGGAACAGGCCCTTAGTACCAGAGCAATAAAGGCTCAGTGCTATCATAATAGATAAGACCCAAGATAGACTGTGCAAAGAAGCCCCTGAAACAATCCAGCACTTAACTGAAGGGTGTAAGATGCTGGCAGGGAAAGCATACATGGAACACTATAACCAAGTGGCTGGCATAGTGTACAGGAACATCTGCACGGAATGCGGACTGGAAAATCCGAGGACAAAGTGGGAAATACCTACAAAGGTGGTAGAGAATGACCGAGTCAAGATCCTGTGGGACTTCCAGATTCAGACTGACAGAATGTTAAGGGCGAACCATCCAGACATCATGGTGATGGACAAACAGCAGAAGAAAGCCGTTTGGGTTGACGTGGCAATACCAAGGGATTGCAACAGCAGGAAAAAGGAACATGAGAAACTAGAGAAAGACCAAGGGCTCAGAGAAGAGTTGGAAAAAGCTTGGAAGGACACCAGACATCTCGATCGAAAAATGCAGTACTAGGAACAGGCAGAGGTCCAGAGGCCTGGGAGCTTGAGGGTAAATGTCAATTTGAAAGATAAAACCATTCATTCATCCATCCATCTTCTACCACTTATCCGAGGCCGGGTCACTGGGGAAGCAGTCTAAGCAGAGACGCCCAGACTTCCCCTCTCCCCACACACTTCCTTCAGCTCTCCAGCGTGTCCTAGGTCTTCCCCGGGGTCTCCTCCCGGTGGGACATGCCCAGAACACCTCCCCAGGGTGACGTCCAGGAGGCATCCAAAACAGATTCCCAAGCAGTCTCAGCTGGATCCTCGCGATGTGGAGGAGCAGCGGCTCTATTTTCAGCTCCTCCCGAGTGACCGAGCTCCTCACCTTATCTCTAAAGGAGCACCCCACCAGCCTGCAGAGAAAGCTCATTTTGGCTACCTTTATCTGGGATCTTGTTCTTTTGGTCATGACCCACAGCTCATGACCATAGGTGAGAGTAGATCACATAGATCGACCGGTAAATTGAGAGCTTCGCCTTGCAGCTCAGTTCCTTCTTTACCATGGCAGACCGGTACATCGACCACATCACTGCAGAAGCTGCACCAATTTGTCTCACACTCCCTCCTTCCTTCACTTTTGAAGACCCCAAGATACTTGAACTCCTCCACTTGAGGCAGGAGCTCTCCACCAACCTGAAGGAGGAAAGCCACCCTTTTCCGCCAGAGAAACATGGTCTCAGACTTGGAGGTGCTGATCCTCATCCCAAACGCTGCAAACTGTTCCAGTATACACTGAAGGTCCTGGGTTGATTGAGCCAACAGGACAACATAATTTGCAAAAAGCATAGTTGTGATCCTGTGGTCCCCAAACCTGACTCCCTCCGGCACCTGGTTGTGCCTAGAAATCCTGTCCATAAATATAATGAACAGGACCAGTGACAAAGGACAGCCCTGCCAGAGTCCAACATGCACTGGGAACAGGTCTGACTTACTGCAATAAAAACCAAGAGCCTGCTCCGGTCGTACATGGACTGGGTAGCCGCTGCAAATGGTCCTGGACCTCTTACTCCCAGAACACCCCCTTCAGGGAGTCACAACAGTTCCATGACCGAGACAAAAACCACAATGTTCCTCCTGAAGCCGAGGTTTAACTAATGGCCGCATTCTCCTTTCCAGTAACCTGCATATTTGTTGGTGGGGTTAAGGGGATCCTCGAAGTATTCCTTCCATCGCCCAACAGCTTCCTCAGGAGTCCCACGAGCCAACCAGGCTCAATAGGTCTCCTTCTTCAGCTTGACAGCAGCCCTTACTTATGGTGTCCACCACCGGGTTCGGGGGTTGCCACCACGACAGGCACCATGTGCTTTAGAGCCACAGCTCTGAGTGGCCGCGTCGACAATGGAGGTGGAGAACATGACCCACTCGTACTTACTGTCTCCAACCTCCCTCGGGATTGGGTCAAAGCTCTGCTGGAGAAGGGAGTTGAAGATCTTTCTGACAGGGAACTCTACGAAACGTTCCCAAAAGACCCTCACAGTACGTTTGGGTTTGCCGAGTCAGATCAGCTTTCGCCAGAACACACAGAACACCGCTCGGGTTCAGATCAAGGGGGCTGTTCCTCCCAATCAAGCCCCTCCAGGTGTCACTGTCGCTGCCCACAAGAGCATTGATGGTTGGAGCACTTTCCAGCACCTCTCCCAGAGACTCCAAGAACGCCGGGTACTCTGCACTGCCATTTGGCCCGTAGACACAAACAACAGGGGTGAACTCTACCACATGGCAAATGAGCTGGGGGGCTATGAGCAAGCCCACCCCAGCTCACCGCCTATCATCGCAGTCAACTCCAGAGTATTGGAGAACCCAGCCTCTCTCGAGGAGTTGGGTTCTAGAGCCCAAGCTGTGCGTGGAGGTGAGCCCGACTATCTCTAGTTGGTATCTCTTAACCTTACATACAAGCTCAGGCATCAGGGTGGGGCCCCGGTTGCGCCATAACAGTCCTTGAGAATCCATTAAGGGTTTTCAATCACTCTTTGTCTGGCACGTCACCTAGGACCTGTTTGCCTTGGGAAACCCTATGTGGCCCCCGACAACATAGCTCCTAGGATCATTCGGGCACTCAAAGCCTCTCCACCACAATAAGGTGGCGGTTCAATTAAACCTGATACACATGCCAAGATACAATATATCCCAATACTGTATTGTAAGCCATTATCAAAAAAATTGTGTTAGAATCTGGAAAACCTAATTTTGTACTCTGTACTTGTGTGCACATTCACATGCGCAACATCGTTGTTTGCCACAGACCTGCAGTAAGTCTATGGCGGGGTGTATTTGTTGACATCATCAGGTTTGTGTGTGTTGGGAAAAGGGTTAAAATGGTGTGTTGCAGGACCGTTTGAAGTGCATTGAGCTTAATTTTTAATACTGAGCTTACTCTGCCTTTTACTCATACTACAAGGGCATGTGAGCCAGTGTTTGTATTAAGTGCAGAAGGTTTATGCAAATGACCTGCAAGTATTAAAGATTTAGCACGTATAGCACTGCTTTAGCTCAGTGCAACAGAATTGTTTCTTTTTGAAAGGATTGCTGTAGAAATAAATGTCCGTTCATAAACAAGGCTGGTTTCATTAAACAGCGGGTTCATACAGAGCTGTATCAAGTGAAAGTAAGCTACTCTTAAGAAAGTAACTTTTGTGAAGTTACTAATTCTTTACCATATCTCGTCTGTCTCGGTTTGTATCCACTGCTCGTTCTTGTTACTCCTGACAAACTAATAATACATGAGACCAATGAGAGTGCTGGATTTTCTGCAGAGTTGGCAATAGTTGTAAAATTGTATACACTATTGCCAACCTATTTCTATTTTCTCTTGAGAATAATCGCTAAAGTTTCGCAAACACTTGAATATGAACGTAATTTACCACCCTAATGTTACATTACATGTAAAGCTCATTTGGAGATTATGGCAGCGGCAATTTAACCATGGCGGTGCGTCTAGGAGACTTAATGTGTGGGAAACACTGCAACAATGTTTTATTTAATTATTTAAAATAATGAGTACTGAAACTATCTCACAACCTTTTTTAAAACTAAATAAGCAACAAAGTTATTGCCCTGTAGATTTATTTATTTTTTCAGAAATACTCAACAGTGTTAGATTTTGATTATCTAAATTGTTTAGAATTGTCTTTACATTATTTTTTATTTATTTTTTTCAATATAAAAAAAAAAAGAAGATTTGGCCATAATTTGAATTGATACAAGAATCGTGCAATGAAATATCGCAGTATTTAATAGAATCTATGTTTTCTTACACCCCTACTGCAGAGTTAAAATTATTTTGTTCTTTAGTCATGTTTTGTTGTGCTTTTTGGTGTGTTGATTTACCTTAATCCATGGACCTCTTTAATCCATTTCAGCATTGTTGTGGTCCAGTTTATACTCAAAAATGTGAAAAAATTGTGAATCTTCATGAACCTGTTCATGAAACTTCATCCTCAACAATAGTCATTATTTCACATAGAAATGAAGAAACCAAAATAGGTTGTATATATAAAATGAAACACAATCACATGGAAAATTTCAACATGCTATTTTATTTGTAATTTCTAATCAGAAACATAGCAATTGTGTGGTGGCATTCAGAGACCTTCAGATCTTAAACAACATTGACTGAAACATGTCAGCATTGTGTTAGCCTTGTGTTCTTTGCAGCAGGGAACTTCATCAGGGGTTAGCTGCCCGGTCCAGACTGCTTTATTGTTTCTGTGGATTGTACAATGGGGTCATGGCCCCAAACATGAGGCCCCAAACAATAAAATGGGAGGGGCTAGCACAAAAGCACATACAGATCTGGATCCACTGCGTGTCCTTGTTAGACACCTATGAGGCTTTGATTTAGTAATTTGACTGTGCACTGATCTTAAGATGTTGTGTAGGTTCAAATATAATTTATCACTGTCCAATGTACACTTTTTTGGTGGACAAGGAACATTTTAATATATAGACAGTTACGAGCTTTCTGTTTTTTTTATTTTGACTCACTCTATTTTATTTGTCATCAGTACAAAGGCCGGAAAAAACAATTAAGCACTGAGACTGACAGCTGTTGTCAGAATGGGTGACTTAACTGAAGCTGTGCAAAACATTGAAATTGAATCTCTTCACTCATCGCACTTTATTGGTGAGATGGGTTTTCATTATCTATCAATTCGTAGGGGTTAAGGTTAGGGTTCCTGTTTTGGAGTAGTTGATGATACGCTTAAATGCGCAACAGCGCTCTGTGTCATTTATTCAGAAAAATACTGTCAAGCCATAAAATAAACTTTACAGTTTTAGATGTTGTGAATAAAGTTAATAACCACATCAGAGTACATGCCCTTAACTTGTATATATTTGTAGATTATAAAAAAGTGTTGAAGCAAATCTTTGTTGTCAAAGCATCACATACGTTCATGTATTTACCAAGGAACACAAGGTACAGTGGCAAGAAAAAGTATGTGAACCTTTTGGAATATAATAGTTTTCTGAATAATTCTGTTTTAAAATGTGATCTGATCTTCATCTAAGTCAAACGTAAGATATCTAAAAATAATTACACAAAAACATTCTGATCTTTCATCTCCTTTATTGAGAACAACCGAAAAACCTCATTGAGCTTGAAGAAAAAGTAAGTGACCCTAAGTAAGTTAACCCTTGAGTTAATGAAAAAAGCTAATTAGAGTCAGGTTTTAGCACACCTGGAGTCTTGTTAAGATAATACATTTGGAGGTGTGGACTACAGCTACTTTGACTGATAAAAAACCCTTAAACCTTTGGAGTAGGCTCTGACAATGAAGAACACGCTTATGTGAGCCATACCTCACCTAAAAGAGCTTTCAGATGAGCTATGATCAAGAATTGTTGCTTTACATAAAGCTGGGAAAGGCTACAAAGTTATTTCAAAGACATCAGAAATTCACCAGTCTACGGTTAGGCAAACAATCTACAAAGCGAAGCGAAGTGGAGCCAAAAGACAACAACACAGAACACTGGCGCAAATCCACAAGAGAATGGCTTCAGAAATACAAAATCCGCCTTTTGGAGAGGACAAGTCAGAGTCAGACCTCAACCCATGAGAGATGCTATGAATTAACTTGAAGAAGGCCAAACACATGAGACGTCCAAAGAACATGACAGAGGTAAAGCAATTCTGCAGGAAGAATGGGCTAAATTCCCCTCTTAACAATGTGCAGGTATGATCCACAGCTACAAAAAGCGCCTGTTTTTTAAAATCTATTTATTTAATTATTTTGTATTTATATAATATATCATATAATTATATATATATATATATATTATATTATATTATATAGTTATAGCGCTTTTCCACCTAGTAGGCTCTCAAAGCGCTTTGAGGCAAGGTGGGTTAAGTGTCTTGCCCAAGGACACAACAACGGTATGTGGGGGAGAGCGGGAAGTTATGATGTTTTGGGATGTTTCAAGCGGGGATCGATCTGCCCACCCGTCGGTTGAAGGACGGCCACTCTACCCACTAGGTTATCACTGCCAGTTAGAAGTTATTAATTCTAAGCGTTCACTTTTTTCACTGCAATTTTGAATGTTGTATATACCAGGTTTAATATTCCTTTATAACTCCAGTTATATATCCAGTGTCCGTAGCACTGGTGTATGAATGTGTGTGACTGTGGAGGTGTGTTTGGTGGTGGTAGGAGAAGGTTGAGCGCCGTTTGTGTGGCAGCCCCCCTCTCTGTCTGCCCCAGGAGTGAATGTGTGTGAATGGGGTGAGTGGAAGCATGATGTAAAGCCCTTTGCGTGCCCAAGAAGGGTAGCCTGGTTCTACCAGACTCTCGTACATTTCATTTGTACAGAGAGTCTGGCCTCGCTCCATTGACAAGCGTTTACTTCCTTGTATGCGGGAACTCTGTTGAAGTTTAAAACTATTGGATCTGCCCAGAGTCACTCAGGATCTGCCATAGCCAATCGCTAACGTGTGGTCGTGACGTATGTCATGCGCCGAAACCGACCGGAAACAACAAGTCACTCCCTCTGTTCGCTGATTGGTCCTACAAAAATTGATTTCTGGAAACCTAAGAATATACAGCGATCCCAGACTAAGTACTAAAGCGAAATGAAATTGAGCGGAAGTACGTAGGAGGGCGGAGCCAGGCTACAAGAAGGGTGCAGGAAAGCTCTATATAAATGCATGCCATTTACCATTGCATGCATAACTGCAATGCACTACAGGAAGTGCAGGGGGCAGTGTGGCCTCAGGGCGTGCAGTCAGTCTAAAGGTCAGTGTTGCCAACTTAGCGCCTTTGTCGCTATATTTAGCGAGTTTTCAGACCCCTCTAGTAACAAATTTTCAAAAAAGCGACTAGCGACAAATCTAACAATTTTTTATGAAGTTATTGGAGACTTTTGGAGACTCTGAAGTGAACGCACACATCGTTCTTATTCTTCTCAAAGAGCAGCGGGTGCTGCCGCGGGCCCCGCCCCCATCCCAAAGCACTCATAGGAGGCCCAGTTCTCGCGCAGCAGCCCCTCCCAGCTGCAGTCAGAGCAGGAGTTGTTCACCCCTCCACGTCCAGACTGCAAAAGAAACGCGCATGTGCGGCAACTTGGCAAACCGCCGCTGGCAACACAGACGTAAATAAATGAGCGAGCTACAAATGGTTTGGTTTCCACGGACCAAACAGTTATCTGCTTCTCTTTCATTTTTTATTTAAAGAATTTTTGACCATTTTGATTTCCATTCTTCTCGTGTGCTTGTCACTTTTTTGAGATGAGAAATGAGTAGAGCTTTATTGTGACAGTTGGCTGCATCATAATAAAATACAGTAGAAGAGGCTATGTGAGCACGAATTTGTCAAGAAAGCACATTAGGCAGGAAGAACGCAACAAAGCATGCAATTTAGTACAATGATGCGATGACGTAATGACGTCACAAATATTCTAATTTACGCATGACGTCATCTAGCGACATTTAGCAACTTTTTGGCTAGGCTTTAGCTACTTTCTTTTGAAAATAGTTGGCAACACTGCTAAAGATACACTTACACCAAACGCGAATGAAGCGCTAAACGCAACTGGTTTACATGTTAAGTCAATGCAAAGATGCAATTAGACTTGTGTGGAAATCCTGCGGCCTGAATGAGACGGCGCGAAAGATACGATTTGCGCAAATCATGCAGTGCAAGTGGAGCGAATTGAAAAATCGAAACTTTTTAGAATATTCGCACAAAAATGCTAAAACAACAATGGAGGACAAAGTTGTCGGGGCAGCATACGGGCTATGATACATCTTCGTACTTTTCTATAGCCAGGAATATAAAGTATGTGGAAAATGGAATAGATTTTATATACTGCTTTTCCACCTACTAGGCACTCAAAGCGATTTACATTAAACTTTGATTCACCCATTCACACACATTCATACACCAGTGTCACAGATGGAACACTACTGGAGCCAAGGTAGTTTAAATGTCTTGCCCAAGGACACAACAACAGTATAAACTGGGGAGAGCAGAAATCAAACTGCCTACCTTCCGACCACTCTACCACTGAGCACCTGGAGCTTTTCATTGTGGTACCGGCTTATGTGTTGCAACATATTTGTGGTGCTGTTAGTGCATGTAAATGTCTCTTGTAATGCTTGTCCTTTTAAAGGTAAAAGAGATAGAACTGACTCCTTAGGGTAAATATACTGAGCAAAAACACTTGTTTTTGCCTCTTTTTTCATGAGCTGAACACAAAGATCTAAAAATTCTTCTATGTGTACACAAAAGGCCTATTTCTCGCAAATATTGTTGTAGAGATCCTAGCAACTTGGGTTGACCATAGATGAATAGCACAACAATGGGCCTCAGGATCTCGTCACGGTTTCTCTGTGCATTCAAAATGCCATCAATAAATTGCACCTGTGTTTGTTGTCCATAACATGCACCCAGTGCTCAATTTGTAAAGCTAGAGGAATGCGGTACTTTGCTGCATGCACTTCACAAGCTTTTTTGGCACATAATATCATTATATAGACACGCAAAAAGAGGGACAACATGTGGTTTGTTGTTGTAGTATGAATTTGCATAGTAATTATCACTGCTTGTTTGATCATCATCATGGATCAAATAAACTATAAAAGTTCACACCCTAGTTACACTCTTAACATAATTATTATTTTTGTTTGTTATTTATATAGCGCTTTTCCACCTAGTAGGCACTCAAAGCGCTTTACCAGTGTTACAGCTGACCAGTGGAGGTAAGGTGGGTAAAGTGTCTTGCCCAACGACACAACAAAGGATGAACTGTGTTATGTTATGTTTTGAGATGTTTCGAGCGGGGATCAAACCACTCACCCGTCGGTCGAAGGACGGCCGCTCTACCCACTGAGCTACTACCGCCACTAGATGTTGCAAAAACAAAGCTTTGAATGAGTGAACCTATCTTTGAAACAATTGATGAAGTGGTTCAATACTGGTTCATTGTTTCATTTGGACATCACTAGTTAAAACAGACACAAAACACCTTCTTAGATACACATAACAATGTGCATGTCAAGTCTGGAGGCCTCATGCTCTGCTGGGCATCTGCTGTTTCAGGACTTTTTTTCATAATAAAACACTTATCAACCTGAGGCCCTGGGAGAGAACACTCCCCCCGAGCTCCATAGCTACAGTCAGAAGTCACAGACTCGAGAAGAGAATAACAGTTAGATTGTCTAATCAGACAAACCTGATTCAAATCCCCTGCAAACAGATAAAGTCTGGTCCTGCTCAAACAGACTTCAAACTTGCAGTGTTCAATGTCAGGTCTTAGGGAAACAAATCTTTTTTTATTTTAAGTTTTAATCAATCAATCAATCAATCAAATATTATTTATATAGCGCCTTACAACAGCCAAAAGGTGCACAAGGCGCTTTCCAAGAAAACAAAAGACAACATTAAGAAAACAAAAGAAACAGATGGAAACAGGAACAAGTCTGACGCTCTGTCTTAAAATTCTTGGTTAGAAAAGAAATAAGTTTTCAGGTGTGCTTTAAAAACACTCAGCACAGTGATGTTGCGGAGGTGCACAGGAAGTGCATTCCACAACTTTGGTCCTTGAACGCTAAATGACCGGCCTTTAAACTTTTTATACCTGTATGTAGGAGTCACTAGAGAAATGTGCTCAGAAGAGCGAAGTGTTCTGGTTGGCTGATATATTTTTATTAAGTCAGTGAGGTATACTGGGGCCAAACCATGGATGGCCTTGAACACAAACAGGACTTTATACTCCACCCTAAACTGCACTGGGAGCCAGTGAAGCGAACGGAGGACAGGGGTGATGTGTGACCGTCTAGATGTATTGGAGAGAAGACGTGCGGCTGCGTTTTGCACCAGTTGAAGGCGATTGATGAGTGATGTATTGAGTCCAGTGTAGAGGGCATTACAGTAGTCGATCCTCGAACTGATGAAGGCATGAATTGCTTTTTCAAGGTCGGCTCTGGACAAAAAATATTTAACCTTACTAAGAAGTCGTAATTGGTAAAAACTTGCCTTCACTACTGCCCCAATCTGTTTATCAAACTTTAAGTTTTTGTCCAAAATAACACCCAGGTTACGCACAGACGGAGCAAACTGAGGTGTCATGGGGCCAAAGTTAAAAACACTGTTGGATGAATCCGGGCTGAATAGGATGTACTCAGTCTTTCCTTCGTTTAAATGAAGGAAATTCTGAGAAAGCCACTGTTTGATGTCCTGAAGACAATTATGGAGAGGATCCAGTGCCGAACGATTACTCAGAATCACAGGAAGGTAGATCTGGAGGTCATCGGCATAGAAATGAAAATGAACATTGTGTCTGGAGATGAGTTGACCAAGTGGCAGCATGTAGAGTGAAAATAAAATGGGACCAAGAATGGAACCCTGTGGCACTCCAGATGACAAAGGGGCAACTGAGGAGGAAAAGTCATTGAGCATTACTGAGAAGGTTCTATTAGTGAGGTATGAGGAGAACCACTTCAGCACCGCTTTCTGCAAACCAGCAACATGTTGAAGACGAGAGATGAGAATATCATGATCCACGGTGTCAAATGCAGCGGTAAGGTCCAGTAAAACCAGAACCATAGAACTTTTTCTGTCCAGTGTTTCAAGAATGTCATTATGCACCCTCAGTAGCGCAGATTCAGTGCTATGCCTGGTCCTAAAACCCGACTGGAATGTATCACAAATGCTGTGCAATTGCAGATGAGCCTGGAGCTGGGCGAAAACAAGCTTCTCCATTAGCTTTGACAGAAATGATAGATGAGAGATAGGGCGGAAGTTAGATAGTATGGAGGGGTCTAGGTTGGGTTTCTTAAGCAACGGTCTAATAATGGCATGTTTGAGAGCTGTAGGAACAGTGCCCGAAATAAGACAGCTGTTTATGAAGGAGACAAGGCAGGGACCAATGATGTCAACAGCCTCCTTCAGAATCCTTGCAGGAACAGCGTCTAGCGGGCAGGTAGTAGACTTCAATTCGAGGACAGCTTTTTTGAGGTCCACAAGAGTAACTGCCTCAAAATTCTCTAGCACACATTGTGCCGCACAAGACGGCATGGCAACAGCGGAGTGTTGAGTAATGGTTTGCCTAACCGTCAAAACCTTGTCCACAAAGTATTGCTTGAATGCATTGCATGTATTTTCAGAGACAATATTCAAGGCAACAGACACCGGATTAAAAACAGAATTAATAGTGTTAAATAAAATTCCAGGGCGATGGCTATTTCTGTTGATGAGAAGGGAGAGGTATTGTCCTTTAGCTTCCTTCAGTGCTCTCTGATATGTGGCCAGACTGTCTCTAAACATCTCCAACGACACCCGTAAGCTGTCCTTCTTCCATTTTCGCTCACACTGTCTACATTGTCGCTTAAGGGCCCTAGTTGTATCATTGAGCCAGGGGTCACGAGGACCGTTAGACAACTTCACCTTAACGGGTGCAACAGAGTCCATAATCTGGGAGCAGATGGTGTTGAAGGAGGAAATGAAAAGGTCCGGGCAGAGAGGTGATGCTAACTCAATGGAAGCAAGATCAGAAACAGAGAATAGAGCAACAAAATCTTCAACAGTAGATGAGGTGATGATGCGACGATGATGAGGGGCAGTAATTGTAGGTTCTGGTGAAACGGCACAAATGTCAAACTGTATGAGGGAATGGTCAGAGATGGGAAAGTCCACAACCTCACAAGCTGACACAATCACCCCACGTGAGATGATAAGGTCAAGAGTGTGACCTAACCTATGTGTAGGACCAGATATAGACTGAACCAGATCTAATGAAGCTAAAAGTGCCTTAAAATCATTCGCAGGTTTGTCAGAAGGGCAGCAAACATGAATGTTAAAATCACCACAAATTAAAATGTTATCAAACTTTGCCAGAAATTCTGTTAGGAACTCTGAGAACTCAGTTAAGAAAACCTTATTTAATTTGGGCGGCCTGTAGATTACTGCACATAAAATAGGACAGGGTAGTGTGAGTATGAAAGCTTGCAGCTCAAAGCTGGAATACTCTCCAGTGGACAGCTGGCGACACTTCAGGGACTGTCTGTGTACGGTAGCTATCCCCCCGCCCCTACCCGATTGCCGCGGGGAGTTTAGGTAGAGGTAGCCAGAGGGGAGGAGCTCCGAGAAGGCACTAACGTCACCTGGGGGTAGCCAGGTTTCGGTGAGAAAAAACAAATCCAGATTGTGAGAGGAAATGAAATCATTGAGGACAAATGTCTTGTTATTGAGTGATCTGGTGTTGCAAAGTGCCAAGTGGAGCGTAGTCAAGTTGATGACAGGTGGCGATGACAGACAGGGAATCAGACAGAGGTTTTCCTGAACGCAACCCCGGGTAGATGTTCCAACCCGGCGGAAAGCGGAGAAAGGGCGCCAGTGTAGGGGCCAACCGGCCGAAGCCACCGGTAGCATTCCCGCGATCCTCCAGCGCAGCCAACTCCTGACCGATTTCCACCCCTCAGCGACAACGAATCCAGGTAAATCCTCAGCCTGACATGAAGTCCACCTCTCCGGCCGCGCTTTCTGCGACGCTTACTGCCTGGTAGCAGACAGACAGGGCGTCTCAGGAAAGAGGGGATTAATGAAAACAGTGGTGGTGGAGGTTTAAAGGACTGTGAGTTTAAAAGGCGATGAGTTGTAAGACGCAATTCCAGCAGCGTGGAGCGGTTGTAAACAGTGAGCGGCGAGACTATCGCGAAAACAAATACTAGAAACCAGACGAGCAAGTGGCCAGCCAAACATAGCGGCGCCATCTTGAAAGACAGAAGTATGGTTAGACAGCAAAACTGGAAATGCTGTCCTTATTGAATCCACCCCATCGAATTTCACCTTTGTATCCAAAATGCGGGAAAACAAAAAGGGTGGTGGTGTTTGTGCTATTTTTAGGGATAATATTCTTATCCAGAAAATATCACTTGGGGAGTTTTCATCATTTGAGTATGTGTCATTCAAAATAGAGTTGAGGTTTTCTCCATCTATTTTATATGTTGTTCTTTACTTTCTACTGTTCTTGATACTTTTGGTCTTTGTCAGCATGTTAATGAGCCGACCCATAACAGAGGTCACACTCTGGACCTGGTCATTACAAAGGGTGTTCATATTTCAGATGTCACTGTGATTGATGTTGCTCTGTCTGATCATTCTTGTGTCTTTTTCCATCTGTCCATGATTCCAAAACTTGCAGCTGGACCTACAGTTGTTCAGAAGAGGCACATTAATGATAACACCAGGACACAGTTTAGACTTAGAGAAACTTATTCATGCTTTTGTCTCCAGCAGGTTAGATTACTGTAACGGCCTGCTCACTGGTCTCTCAAAACGAGGGTTAAGACTGCTACAGCTTATTCAGAACGCTGCTGCTCGGGTTCTAACTAACACCAGGAAGTACAACCACATCAGTCCAATTTTAAAATCTCTGCACTGGCTTCCTGTTGCTCAGAGAATAGACTTTAAAACAGAACTGCTGGCTTACAAGTCTCTAAATGGTTTAGCACCAGAATATATTTCTGAAATGCTAGTTCCTTATGAACCTCCTCGGACTCTGAGAACATCTGGGACAGGCCTTCTGCTTGTGCCCAAAATTAGAAGTAAACAGAGTAAAGCAGTGTTTAAGTTTTATGCAGCTGCTTGGAACAGTCTCCCAGATGAAGTAAAACAAGCCTCAGACTTTCACGTTTTCACATGGACCTCAATTGGGGGACTTTAGGACAAAGCAGCGCATATCTGAGACTCAGCTACAAGCACAAATAAGCCATTTACATTTTTCTCCAAACACAGACCAAACAGCAGCAAAAAAAAACAGGTTGTACCAAAATATGCCAATTACTGCCCTATTCTTTATAATGGAGACTCCGCCTGACCATTTCATACTAAAATAGTTTTGGTTTGTTTCACATTATAACAATTATATTTGGTGCAGGTAATGTTGAAATGTGCGCTTCAACAGACTTCATCTAAAGGAGATATTAATCCAAATATTGTGTTTTCTTTTTAAGCAATGATGTTTTTTTTAGGTTATTTTGCTGTTTTCCATCTTGATTTAAACTGTACCATTGCACATTCAAAATTCTCACAAGTGTCCCCTTCATTTTGACACCAGACATATTGAAATACACTTTGTAGTTGCAGAGATTTACATTTACATTTACTCATTTAGCTGACACTTTTATCCAAAGCGACTTACATTGTTCTACAGTATTTACCAGTTTTACAGCCACTGGAGGCAAGGTGGGTTAAGTGTCTTGCCCAAGGACACAACGACAGTATGAACTATGCAGAGAGTGCCGCCTCAAAGGAAGAAATTGATCTATGTCACATAGAGATACAGTCAATTTACTGTGGACATGTCCTTTTTCGAGCAGACACAACAAAAAACAGGCTCGGGCTTAAAGGGTTACACAGATTAATGGGTAGGAGGGGCTTAAAATAAAGAAGATGCAGCGACGTTGGAAATAGGGCGGGAGTTTGACAGGAATGTGACTCTTTTTTACATAGTGGAAGGAACTTTTACTCAATGTGTCCTTAAAAATCTATTTTATTGGATAGCTATTCTAGAAGACATGAGAAAGATTTTTATAGTTTTCATGTAATGTCACATTCTCTATGAAACATCCCCTGCAGAGCAAAAACTACTGTGCTCTGCTGCCTTCAATGTGGAGAGCAGATTAATAATTGTTTTGCAGATAGGACTAAATGATGAGGCACCCCAGGACTGTGTCTGTTCAAAGAGAAAAAAGCCCAGAAGAGAAAAGGAAAGTAAGGATTTATGTCTTTAACCCTACCTCTGTCCATGCCTCTGTCTGTGAAAGCCACAACAACAGAAACATCTGATTTTATGAGAATAATTATAGAAGTGCACAGAACTTTTCATCAAAGGAAATAAAAAGAATTGAACCCATCTCACACTGTCTCTGTATTCCCATTCTGACATGGGACCTTCTCGTTGCAGAAAACAAGCCCAGTCCCACTGACAGTACATTATGGTGAGTTTTGTTAATTTTATATTACAAGTGCAGTAATTAAATGAATGTTGAAACTGAAGCCTATTTTTTTGCGTGTTATGTGCATGTGCCTTACAATCAAGGGACTGAAGGGATGAAAATGGTCTGAATGAAATATTGTACTTTCTAATGTTAGTGTTTTTATGTCAACTAAGGACTTGTCCAAAAACCAGCTGAGTCATCTCCAGAGATTTATCACACCCTCCCAAAATCAATGCAGTAATAATGTGGACACATCAGTAATTAGCTCTGGGCTATTATCCTTAAGCAGGAGCCAGGAGCCTATACCAACGACTTAGAGCCCAGACAACTGTGGTTTAATGACAGGGCTGACACGGAGGTGGGTTCAACCCCTGACCCTCTGGGTGCAGTTGGGACTAAGTACCCTGTCTCTATCTGTGCTCTATCATTTTTCTTTGTTTAAGCTCTACAGATGTTTGTATATTATTGTCATCATTTAGTCAAACATCTTTTAGATGTTTAATTTAAATGTGTGATAAAGGACACTTGTATTTTTGAAGAAAGATGCAAAGGACTTGCTTAGTTTTTCTGCTGTTTTATTGGTCAATTTGCATCATTTACAAGAAGTTGTATTACTACCGTAGAGTTGTATTTATTAAAATAAAACATATATAGAAGACCTATTCAAATAAATGAAGGTAGAGCTGTGGAAGTAACATCACAAATAATTATGATATTAATAGAGAAAAAGGAATTATGTCTCTCCTCTGTTGATATTTTAGGTCCACAGCACAGTTAAGCTCAATAAAATCTGACTTCAAACATATCTCATTATATAACCTATTTGAGTCGATAATCATGTGTGGTCTCTTTAGCTCAACTGGTGTAGATTTCTTTGGTATGAATCCTGTCTTTGGTCTCTGTACTTCTTTGTCATTTTTTAGTTTTTACTGTTTTCAAAATAAAAATAGCGATATTGGTATTGGCGAAGTGATATTGATCACAATGCAAGGGGCGCAACACAAAATCTCACCTAGTGCACCACACAGACCAGGGCCAGCATTGACTTTGCTGCCCAATAAAAAACAATATAATTCCAATGAAGTAAAGATTTTACTGGCTCTATTGATGGCACAGTCGTCTGGGTTTGAGGAGAGTTTGAACATGGTACTTGCATCAGGATTTATTCATATCATCCAGATTAACTGTTGGTTGTATTCAATTAGACTGTGCAGGGCTGTGTTTGTTTGTTTATAGTCTGTGTATGTGTTGTATCTTTATCTGTAAAAAAAAACTTTAAAAATAAATAAATATATAGCCCAGCCATTGCATAAATAATCCCTGATAGTGACTGTTGTTTCACTTTGCTTTTCTTTCTCTGTTACTCCTTTTTGTTTGGCGCTGGAACTGGAATAGCCACTTTCTCTGTTTTATCTACAGCCATTAATTCCATTTTCACAAGCTGTTCAGACCAACAGCTAATGGTAGCATCCCTACCACGGGACTCAATTGAAAGTGTGTGAATGGCCAAAGTGTGCTGAGCATTGTTATCTATAAAAATTTCACAGATGATTCAATTCTAATTTCTAGCTTTTATCAAGTTTCTTTATGGTTGCACTCAAAGAAATGCTGCTGTATCAAGCTATGTAGAAATGAATATGTTTAAGGTTTAAATTTGGAAGCCTGTGTGTATTCATTTTATTTTTACACATTGATAAATTAAACTACTTTGTACTTTTTAATATTGTCTGTTATACTGTAACTTTATTTAAGCTCAATCTATATGTAGTAGTTTACCATGGGTGGTTTTGTTGATATAAATTTATGATATATTATGTAAATATGACCCTCAATACATTTCCCACTTTTAATTGCAAACCTTATACAAATAAAACTTAGCATTTTGCAAGTAAGACTAAGCTTCAGTGAATTCAGAATTAATCACAGATCAGGTGAAATCATAATTTCTCTGCGAGCATCAACCCCTGATCCAAAATTATTGTCCTCTGCTGGATTCCACCTGCTTCATGAGGCCAAGTGTCTGAAAAGAGAACTGGCGCCACCAACTGTTCATCTGTTGCAGCCTCGGAGAAGAAACTCCTAATTGAAACAGTAAGGACGCACAACCCAAGATAAAAGGAAAGGACACTTAAAATCTAAAAATCTAAAATAAATTAAATCTAAAAATCCCAATCAGCCAAAAAAATATTTTTTTCCTGAGACTGCAAAGTGAAAAGAAACCCCTGGAGTTGGGCTGACAGGACACGGTAGTGTTTATTGTCTATTTCAGGGGTCTCCGACCCTCAGAGAGCTCTTGTTACAAAATGAAAATGGCAGAGAACGTATTGTTAAAATTAACCCTGAACTTTAACAAAATGTTGTTGTCAACTCACATTTTTTAATAAAACATTTAGTTTATCTCCATGTGCATTTTGTTAATGTATATTCATTTATTTATCTCACACTATAAGAAAATATTTTATAGCTGTGTTTAGCGGCTCTCATGGCTACACATGTGACTTGACCCCAAAAAAAGAAAAAAACAACATAATATTGCAACTCGAACAATGTGTGGAGGATCTGGAGCAATACTCGAGAAAAGATGATGTATTGATATCTGGACTAGCGACGAAGCATTCTTCTTCTTCATTCGTCATTCTTCATGCCAGAGTGGTGTATCCAGGTGGATCAGCTCGGAAAGATGCACCACCTGAGGACCTCTGAGCATCATAGACTTTTTCGTAGGAAAAGACACAAAAGACACAAAAACAGTAAGATCAAACCATCTACTATAATACAATTCACAAACAAGAAAAATAAAAATAAGATTGTTAGAGAGTCAAAAAAAATGGAAAAGCACAATGTAAATAATTTGTTGTTACAGAGGAAGAGAAGGATCAAGTGAAACATAGTAATAATAATGATAATAATTAGAAACATAAATAAATAAATAAATAAAAACAGATTAGTGAGAAAATGGTCTGTAATGTGCTGTTAGTGCAAATAACAATCACATCACTGACTGTTTATGAAAGAGAACATAAACATGCAATTAGATAGTACAATATGACAGATTCAAAAATAGTATAGTACTGTGAATATTACAATGTGAAAGCGTTTAATAATCAAACATTAAAAGAAGACACTTCAATCATCCACATAAACAGTTAAAATCTCTGTGTAAGTTATCAAAAACAAAATACTATCTTAGTGAGTTTAAGAATAAAATTAATGTAATAGCAGTCACAGAAACATGGTTTGGGATGGACAAAGTTTAACTGGATGGATTTGAGCTTTATTCTGTAAAAAGAGCAAATAAAAGAGGTGGAGGTGTTGCTCTAAACATAAATTCAAATTTGAAAAGTAAGAAAATAAAGGAAATGACAATAATAGAGAATAATGTGATGGAGATGGTGACTGTGGTAATCATATCTGAAACAACAAAGAACATCTTAATCAGTTGTGTTTACAGAGCACCAGGCTCCTGTGTTTAACATTTACTGAAAAAATAACAGAACTACTTAATGAAATAAAAAAGCTCCAGATAATATGTGGGGATTTTAACATTAAATTGGATCATTTGGGTTGTCTTGGAATGTCTCGAGTCATTTTGTCAATTCCATAGTTATAATAGTTATAATAACTCAACAACCAGAATTACATCCCAAAGTGCAACTACAACAGACAACATCTTTACAAAAATAAATGGGTAAATTGTAATGAGTGGAATTTTAATAATATATATTAGCAACCATTTACCAATATTTACTGTATTTAGATACAATCACAAGATAAAGCAAAACAATGCTGTAAATTTAACAGAAACAGGTCAATAAAAGCCCTGAAGGAACTAAATGAAGATCTCAAAAAAGCAGAAGTGGGTTTGGAGCAGTTTATGTTGACGATGTAAATGTAGCCTTTAACTTCTTCATAGAAAAGGTGATAAAATTGTACAAAAAGCAATTAAAAATGCTTATAAAAAGAACAACAATTTATACAGGTATTTATACAGAAAAAAACAAAAGAAGCTGGGCATAAGTATAAAAAGATATAAAACAAAATTATGGATTACAGAGAATAACATCTACTTTATTAAAAAATTCCTGGGGGAGGACCACAAGACAGCAAACCTTTATTAAATTTCTTTCATTTGGTGACCAATTGTCTGACTATTTTGTCTGATTATTAATAAACAACCAAATATTTTTTTTGTTTTTCTGGTTTAGGTGTGAAGTATTGCTGTATTACAATTGAGGAGGGGCTACAGAATCTGTCAACCTTAAGGTCTCCTGTTACATAAGGCAAACATGAGTAAGGGCCCCTTTTCAAAGGTTTGCCTAGGCTCCAAATTTGCTGTGCCCGCCACCGCATAAGGTAAAACACTTCTTAAACAAATCTGTATTATTTACTAGTTCCATGATTGTGCCATATTTAACGTACTGTGTAGAAATTTGGGGGTCGACATTCAAAACTTTCTTATAGCTTTTATTTATTATACAAAACAGGTCTCTAAAAGTTATTAGTAACTATCTGTATAAAGATCCTTTAAATCCATTATTTATAAAACTTAAGGTTCTAAAATTTCATAATTTCGTTTTTCATAATTTCGTTTTTCGAGTACAGAAATAAGAGGGTTCAGCCTGTGGAATAAATTAGTCAAACAATCAAGGAGTCAATTAATTTTTAAGAAAAGCATAAAATCAATAATGTTGGAGATGTATGGAACATTATTGTTGGGTTGGTGTGGCGAGGGTGATGGATAGAAGTGATGGTGGTGGGTATGAAACGATTTAAATAAAATTAAAAAATGACTCCTGCGGTTTTTTGTGTGCAACTTGTATTTGCCTTGTGGTTTTATATAGTTCTGTTTTGTTTTGTTTGGACTAAATGTTGAAAGTTTGATTCATGGCCGTGATGTAGCCTAATCTCAGAGTTTGAACCATTAATACTTCAACAGAGTTAAGACAAAGAAAGTTCTAATTACATTCAGCTTGTTTGAAGCTCAGTCCTGATGCTCTGCAGCCACTGCTCTTCTGTCTCTTGCCCCATTCATCTTCTCCGGTTTGAGTGTCCCTCCTCAGCCCCAGTCCCAGTCTGACTATCACACTAAACAACTTTCCTTTCATCAGTCCACAATATATTTTGCCAGAAGTTCTGTGGACTGTCCAAATGCCTTTTTGTGAACATTAAACGTGCAGCAGTGTTTTTTTTTAGACAGCAGTGGCTTCCTCTGTGGAGTTCTGCCATAAACACCCTTCTTGGCCAGACTTAGTCGATGATTGCACAGAGATATTGGACTGTGCCAGTCATTTCTGTAAGTCTTTAGCAGATGGGCAGCAGCAGTGCAGTGGGTAGAACGGTCATCCTTCGACCGGTGAGTGTGTGGTTCGATCCCCGCTCAAAACATCCCAAAACATCATAACATCCTGCTCTCCCCCGCATACTGTCGTTGTGTCCTTGGGCAAGACACTTAACCTACATTGCCTCCAGTGAAGTTCTGTAACACTGGTAATAACCTAATGTATGTAAAGCGCTTTGAGTGCCTACTACAGTAGGTGGAAAAGCACTATATAAAATTATTATTACTCTAGGGTTCTTTTTTTACCACTCGGAGTATTCTGCGCTGAACTCTTGTTGTCATTTTTGGTGGACGGCCAAACCTTGGGAGAGAAGCAACAGTGCCAAACTCTCTCCATTTGTAGACAGTTTCTCTAACTGTGGATTGATGAACATCCAGACTTTTAGAGATGGGTTTGTAACCTTTCCCGGCTTTATACAAATCAACAATTCTTGATGGCAGGTGCTTTTTTGAACAAGCCATGGTGCACATCAGACAATGCTTCTCACCAAGACACAATTCTTACCAGGTGTGTGTTTTATAGTGAGCAGAGCAGCTTTGAGCCACTCCTCAGTGATTGGACACACCCCTGACTTATATTGTTTGGTAAAAATTGGTATTAATTGCTCTCAAAGTCTCCTTAGGCAGAAGGTTCAGTTACTTATTCATCGACCTTCTGTCATTGATTGCATGTTATCCTCTTTAAAATATAAAAACCTCTAAATGTTTGGGTGGTTAAAGCAGACACTGTTTTTTCATTTGTGTCATTTTGACAAAGGTCAGATCACACGTGATGGTGATTTTAGACAAAAATGTGAGAAATTCCAAAGGCTTCAGATTCTTTTCCTACCACTGTAGGAATGGCTATAGTGACTAGAAGAGTGGGAAAAAAAAGTTCAGATGGATAATTTTGAAATGTCCACAATGTTGCTATTTAAATACCAGCTCTCATTACACTCATAAGATTTTCTATACATTCACACACAGACATGTAGTGTAACCATAAGTGTTTAATCCATATTCATTATTTTAGTCTGTGTGTGTGTGTGTGTGTGTGTGTGTGTGTGTGTGCGTGTGCGTGTGCGTGTGCGTGTGTGTGTGTGTGTGTGTGTGTGTGTGCTTGGGTCTAACAATGTGTTGTTTTGCTCATGTAGGGTTTGTTTGTGTTTTTGCAGCCGCTTGCCTCTATCTGCAGCTCAGGGGCTCGGCTTGCTTGTGGAAAAGCCTGTTAATGCCAGTAATTATTCCAAACAAAATGCACTTCACATAATTATGCCGCTGATGCTAATCACCGTGTGAGTTATTAATGGCTCATTAAACAATTATGGTCACTGTTTATGATATGCAAATGAAATTCACAGGAAATATGTGCAAAAGTGAAGGTGCTGCATGAGGAGCTAGAGGTCAAGGCTAAATGTGACCACGGCACAATGCACCAAGAGGAAACAAAAAATAAAAACGCTATATTCAACATGGACCAGAGTGTGTGCTTTAACGCTGTAAAGGACACAGACTGTATTATAAATATTTTTGACCCATTATCAAAACAGTACAGTTAAAGGTTGGTTTAGAACAGCGGCCTCTGGATGAGGTTTAAAGGGGACATATAATGCATTTTTATATTAATTTAATACACTTCCTTTTTTTTTTTTCATTTTCTACCGCTTTGTCCCTTTAGGGGTCAAGGGTGACTGGAGCCTATCCCAGCAGCTTTGGCACCCTGGACAGTGGCCAGTTAGTCGCAGGGCTGACACATAGAGACAGACAGTGACAGACAACCATTCACTCTCACATTCATTCACTAGGGACACTTTAGAGTTTTCAATTAACCTGTACATGCATGTCTTTGGACGGTGGGAGGAAGCTGGAGTACCCAGAGAGAACCCACAGTAACACGCGAAGAACATGCAGACTCCTCACAGAAAGACCGGAGACGGACGAGAATATTTGAGTCGGCCGGGTTTTGAACTCACGAACTTCTTGCTGTGAGGCAGGAGTGCTAACCACTCTGCCACATGCACCCCTAATATGGGTCTGAAAGTTTCATGGATAAAGCCCCACAGGCCTCTCTTTTACACCTTTAAATGAGTATCTGCTGAAACGCTTGGGTTTGGGTGCCTGGTCCTTTCATTCTCAAGCCCCGCCCCGTAAAATATCCAGAGTGTGACATTAAGCAGAATGTTCCTCTAAAGTAGTGAAGACGGGACTGTCACAAAGATTTGTTTCAAGTTTATGCCGTTTATGTAGAGCTCCTTAGCCTCCTGAATTATTGTATTGTAAAGTCATCCATAGAAAAAAAGTGAAATTCGAGTTGTTTTCTCATTTTCTGTAAGAACAGAGTGGTCGCTTCTATTGTAAATATAATTTATAACTGATTACCAGCCCGCAAAGAAGACTTAGCATGGCCACATTAGTGTTACATTTATTGTCTTATGTCTGTATGTTTAAAACATCTATAATTAACCTGTTATTCTAATCTGTACATGTATAGGTAAACATGGGGGAGTGTGCTGCAGATAGATGTTTTCTACAAGAGGCAGGGAAGGTAAATGTGGCCTATCTGCAACTGTGACAATTCTACACTGTGCACAATTATTAGGCAAGTGATTATTTTGACCATATCATTATTTTATCCATAATTTCCAACTCCAAGCTGTATAAACTTATGCATCAGGTGACGTGTATTTGTGTAACGAGGGAGGGTGTGGCCTAAGGAGCTCAAGACTCTATATCAAGGTGTGCATAATTATTAGGCAGATTCTTCTACTCAGAAAAAAATGGGCCAAAAAAAAGATTTAATTGACTCTAAAAAGTAAAAAAAAATAAGTATTTTACAGGGATGCAGCACAGGAAATATCTAAGATATTGGGGCGTGATCACAGAACCATAAAACTTTTTGTAGCAAATAGTCAACAGTGTCACAAGAAACGTGTCGAGAAGAAAAGATGCAAATTAACCGCCAATGATTCGCAAAGAATCAAACGTGAAGTAACCAGGAACCCATTATCCTCCAGTGCTGTCATATTCCAACAACTGCAACCGACCTGGAGTGTCAAGAAGTACGAGGTGTTCAGTTCTCAGAGACATGGCCAAGGTAAGATAGGCTGAAACTGACCACCTCTGAACAAGAAACATAAGTTGAAATGTCAAGAATGGGCCAAGAAATATCTGAAGGACTGATGAGATGATGAGATGAGAGTGACTCTTGACAGACCAGATGGCTGGGCCGTGGTTGGATCCGTAATGGACACAGAGCTTCACTTCAATTTAGCGAAATTTCAGCGAGGTGGAGGTGGGGTACAGGCAGTGTTGGAAGTAACGCCGTTAGAGTATAACGACATTATCGTTACTGAGAATGTAAAGTGTCGCTGTACTGTCCTCGCTGGGACGTTAGCAGCCACAGCTTGACAGCGAGCTAAACTCTGCATTAATGATGAGACACTCGTACTTTATGATTCTTGTGAAACACAGTAATGTGTATTCACATTGTTTTATTTTTGTATGTAATCAGAAAGTAACATTTAAGAAATAACTTTGTTAAGTTGTAAATGCACCCTCACGCCAGTAGGCGGTGCATGTTTTCGTGAGACAGTATTGTGAGGTCAGCGTGTCCTCCTCTCCAATATGGCCGAAGCGAGGCAAAGAGAAACTTCACTGTCGCCTGTCTCATCATTTCCCTGTGTTTTACAGGTCAGTAACTAAGTAGAAAACCACATTAAATGGGTCACGAAGTACTAATAATAAACCCAGCTAACTTTGGAAAAATTTAGCAATTGGTAAATGTTGTATTTCTGTTGAGTTTGAAGCAATGTAAAAAGACGAGAAAACAGGTCAAGGCGAAACCATGGGCGCCATTTTGTGTTTAGTGCGCATTTTATTTGAGCTTCTGTTTTCTAGAGAAACTACATTTAATGCTCTGACATTGTTAAAAATTGTGAATATGTAATGTTTAAGTTTATGGGTTCAGACAGTCAAAAGAATAAAACATCTCAAGCTACAGCTAAAGTGCCTGTTCGCACATGGGTTAGTACCACGGAATTCATGAGCCGTTAATTTAGCGGAGCTACAATAAAAAGCAGTTCAGCTGCAAGTTTAAAAGTTTTAAAAAAGGTATTTTTGGTTTTAAAATAAATATGGAAAATAGTATGTGAGTATGTGAATTGGGATATTGTAATTATATTGAACTGTGTATTGTGAACATAAAATTCAAAGAAATTGTGTACTGTACATGATATGATAATATATTGCATAATTGTGATATAAGAAACAGCGGTTAAAGCTGATTATTGAAAATACATGATTGTATTAATAAAATGGCAGAAGCGAGGCAAAGAGAAACTTCACTGTCGTCTGTCTCATCATTCCCTTGTGTTTTACAGGAACATTTAATCTGCCCAACAGGCCCAGAACCTGGGTCTGTTACAGATTCTTGGTGGCCCGTACGGGGATTGGTTCCTCATTAATGGATCTGATCCTCACTCAACAACCCTGCTGAAGAGCTGACTGAGGGGAGCAGATGTAAAGTGGAGCTGCTATCCATTGAGAGAAGAGATCCTGCTGAGAGCTGGTGGAGACATCATGGCAGACACCGAGAGGAAGAACCTGCTGTGGGACACCAGGAAAAGCCTGTTTGCACTGTTGCCTGATCAACTCTTCCAAGTTGCTTCAAATGTGGGTGCTAGACCGGGCAGGGATCCTTCAGGTACAGTAAGACATTGTTAGAAGCAGAGGACAGTGGAATGGGAGAGTTGCTGGCTTTAATGAACATGTTAGAGGACCTCCTACATCCACCTAGGGGTCAGATACAGTTGAGACAACTGTGGAAGCGTCACAACAAGTCCCTGCCTCTCCTCTATCTCAAGAGAGCCATGTGCACCCATCCTTGGACAATAACAGTACTAGCATTCATTTGTCACAAGATGATGTCCTCAAGATTATTTCAGACTATGAGAAGGTGAGCAAAACATTGCAGGGTTTAGTGGAAAATCAAACAGTACAAACTACTCAAGAAGTGTGCACCTCACAAGGTAGTGCCAGACCTCCTGTTAACCCTCTAGTTACTCTCCAAGACCCACCTTACCTGCCAAGGCGTGAGTTTACGGTGCAGGGGGGCCAGATCGGAGATCACACTTCTGATATTAGTTTCAACAGTGTTTGCAGGCAGATGGAGGAAGGCATAAAGGAAAACTTCACAGAGTTAGAGATTGTGAGGGGTGTGCTGAGGATCATTAAACCTGGAGATTTCAAGGACATGTTAGTTAACAAAGATAACATGACAGTTCCTGAGCTAAAAGGATTTCTGCAGTCACATCTCGGTTAGAGGAACAGTACAAAGTTGTTCCAGGAGCTAATCTGCACCAAACAGAAAGAAAATGAAACAACACAACAATTCCTCTATTGTGTGATTGGTTTAAAACAAAGAATCCTTTTTTAATTTAAAAAGTCAGAATCAGAGATTAAGTACACAACAGTAACAGTTCAAGGTGTTTTCCTGCATACAGTCTATCAGGGCATTGGGGACAAGGACAATGACATCAGAAGAGAACTCAACCTTTACTTGCAGATCAAACTGTCAGTGACAAGACAATCTTAAAACATATCATGAAAGTAACCAGCGAAGAAAGTGAGCGTCACCGTACGTTCGGTTCCACACAACGGCAAAAAAACGCCAATGCTCATGTTGCACAGCTGGACGAAGCGAAAGCAAAACAAAGAAAGAAAGAAACTATAGACCAGAAAAAGCAACAACAAAGTGTCTTCTTAATGGTTTAACTGTTAGTGCACTTGTAGACACTGGGGCTCAGGTTAGCTTGATTGACAGGGCTTGGAAAAATAAGTATATTGCAGATGTTAGTGTATGGCCTATATCAGAGCTAAAGGAGTTAATGCAGTATGAACAAGTGCTGAAAATCTATGCTGTTAATGGGGAACGCTTACTTTTTGATGGGTGGGTTATTTTAACTGTGAACTTACCTGGCATTGAAGACACAGAATTATCATTGAATGTGCCTTTCCTAGTTAGTTTGCAACCCTTAGAGACACCTCTAATCGGTTTTAATGTAGTGGAAGTACTGATTCAAGGCAGTCCTGAGCAGGCAGCTTGTAACCTAGCTAGGTTACTGGGGGGAGCATTTTCTATTCCAGACGATGATGCACAAGGGTGCATTTCATCTAGACCCGTAAAACGAACACTGCTCTTAAGATCGGGGTACAAAGACACAATAATCCCTGCAGACAGTACTACCTGGGTTAAGTGTAAAGTACTACCTCAGCTCGACCCCAGTGAATCTTTAGTTTTATTTGAGCCTGAAGAGAGTTACGCCCAGTTACAACAGTTAGGACTAGGTGAGGGCCTCCTTGAGATCCAGCCCGGTAAAACACCTTATGTAACTGGGCCACTAGAAAATCAAACAAAACATGATATTTGTTTTAGCCAGGAAGTCTGCTATAGGCAGTATTCAGCCAATAAAGAAAGTGATTGAGACTGATTCATTAGCTGACAGAGGCATTGAAGCCCATACAGCCACTGTTGCCCAAACAGAAACACAGTCTCTACAGAGTTTGTGGCAACCCCCAGTAGATTTGAGCCATCTTGAGAAAGAACAACAAAATACAGTAGCGAAGATGCTGTACGAGGAGTCAGCGGCTTTTGCAACGGACGATGATGATATCGGCTGCATCCCCAGCTTGCAAATGTCACTATGCCTCAAGGATGACATCCCTGTACAAAAAGCTTACTCCTCTGTGCCAAAGCCTTTGTTTTCTGAAGTAAAAGAGTACATTCAGGACCTCCTAGCTAAAGGGTGGATTATTAAATCGAAATCTCCTTATGCAGCTCCTGTTTGCGTTCACAAAAAGGACGGCTCATTACGCCTTTGCATAGACTACCGCCTGCTGAACCAGAAAACCATCCCTGATAAGCACCCTCTCCCTCGGATCCAAGACCTGACCAACACCTTGGGGGTGCACTCATTGTTCAGTATTCTCGATCAGGACAAGGCGTACCACCAGGGATTTATGGCAGAGGGCTCACGTCACCTTACAGCCTTCGTCACTCCCTGGGGGCTCTATGAGTGGGTGCGAATACCGTTCGGCCTCTCGAACGCACCTGCTGCCTTTCAGAGAAGTATGGAGGAAATGTTAAGTTCACTAAGAGACAATTGCTGCATCCCATACTTGGATGACATTTTGTGTTATGCACCATCTTTTGAAGAACATGTCGAAGGTGTCAGACAGGTTTTGAAAGCACTCCAGAATCATGGTGTTAAGCTGAGACCCGAAAAATGTGAACTGTTTCGCAGAGAAGTAAGGTATGTGGGCCGCCTTGTGTCAGCTGAGGGTGTGAGAATCGACCCAAAGGACTTGGAGGCAGTTCAGCTTCCTGAGCTATTATCGCAGCTACGTACAGGACTTTTCTCGCATTGCAAAGCCTGTTTATGAACTGTTGAAAGTCAAACCAGACATGTAAATACACCAGTCCCGCCAGCCAAAGACAAAAGGCCCCCAGTTGCCATCCAGGGCCCTTGTGGAGTGGACTAATGAACACCAATATGTACTTGAACAGTTGATCTACATGCTTGTAAGCCCTCCAGTCTTGGCCTACCCTGATTTTAACTTACCTTTCTGCCTCCACACAGACGCCTCAGAGCAGGGCTTAGGTGCTGTTCTGTACCAACGCCAGGAATCGGGTATGGCTCCAGGACACTGTCACCAGCCGAAAGAATCTATCGTCTCCACAGTGGCAAGTTAGAGTTTCTGGCACTCAAATGGGCAGTGTGTGAACGTTTTAGAGACTAACTTTACTACGCCCCTCATTTCACTATATATACTGACAATAATCCTTTAACTTACGTAATGAGCACGGCCAAGCTCAACGCTGTGGGGCACCGCTGGGTTGGGGAACTGTCAGACTTCCGCTTTGAGTAAAGGTACAGGCCTGGAAAGACAAATGTGGATGCAGATACTTTGTCCCGTCTGCCTCTCAACATGGACAAATATGTAACTGAGTGCACTGAAGCACTGTCACCTGATGTGATTCAAGCCACATGGAATGGAGCTAGAGCAGCTCAAGCAGATGATATCGCATGGATTGTTGCTTTAGTCCTCACCACAAATGTGAACTCGGAACCACAGTCACTTGTCCCATCTATCAGCAAAGAAGAGCTTGCTAAAGCACAAAGGGAAGACAAAACTGTGGGTGAAATACTAAGATTGAGAAAGTATCAGTCATAACAAATGAAGTCAGAAACTCAGTGAGTAAAACAACGAAAAAAATGTTACAGGAGTGGAATAAGTTGCATTTCGAAAATGGACTTATGTACAGGCAAAGTGGTGACAGACAGCAACTATTCCTCCCAGCCAAATACAAAGAGACTGTGTTAAAACACCTGCATGACAATATGGGACACATCGGCACAGAAAAAGTGTTAGCTTTTGCAAGAGGTATATTCTACTGGCCGTACATGAAAAAAGAAATTGAGGAATATGTCACCAGAAAATGTCCACGCATAATCAGTAAAAAGCCGACAGCTCCAGTACGTGCACCAATGGGCACCATCACTTCAAGCTGACCATTGGATCTGGTCTGCCTCGACTATCTTCATCTAAAGCCCAGCAGAGGGGGATATGAGTATATCCTCGTTGTCGTAGACCACTTCACCAGGTATATCCGACCAAAAACAAGTCTGGGAAGACTGCAGCTGAGCGCATCTTCGAAGAGTTCATCCCACGTTTTGGATACCCAGCACGATTACATCACGACCAAGGTCGCGAGTTTGAAAATTAACTTTTCAAAACTCTGAGAGGAATGTCTGGGACGGGACATTGGAGGACGTCACCATACCACCCTCAAGGTAATCCCACTGAGAAGTTTAATAGGAGACTTTTATAGATGTTAAGGACATTAGGTGAGAAAGGAACACTGGAAAGACATTCTGCTTTAATGCTCATCAAGTGAAACTGCAACAAAAATTACAAAGATACAATTAGCGATCTCTTAATAAACTTTCACATTGCTGATTTAGGAATTGTAACCTTGGTAACTGTCACACACATTTGCCATAAAAATTAGCTTATACAATGCAGCCAACTGACATGTAAATTGACTTTTTAACTTTGTTTTTTATCTTAAAGAAATTAGTTTTAGACACAAATAAAACAATGAAATTACATAAAATAAATGCACAAATGATTTATACAGGCGTTGCTTCTGTAGGAGTTCAACTAAACTTGATAATTAGCCGTTTAAGTCCGTTTTTCTGCTTGCATCAACTCGCGCTCACTTATTTTTTCTTCTTTCTGCCTCACGGACTGTTGTGGCGTACCAAAATAAAAGCATGGATTTCAAAATAAACTGTTAGCATTTAAATGAATTGTAAATGCCTGAAAGGCAGAACAGTTGCGTTACTACAATTTGGTTGAATAAAGCGCGAGGTGTCATGCTTTGGCTACTCATCAGCTGCTGCTGGAGAGAGCGGGGGTGGGGAAGATGAAAACATTGCAAATGCGATGATGAATGGCTCACGTGGTCTCACTGCACGCGCTGACTTCCACTAAACACAAGATAGCGTCAGCGACAATGGCGACGAGCCTGGGAAACTCAAAGGAAGAGTTCTCGAACTGGAAGTACCGGCACTACTTATTGTTAATTGAAATTAAAAGGAAGAATGTTTCTGTAATGTGCTATGCCCAGGAAAAAAAGACTCTATCCATGTCTGCTTCAAGCAACTCAAACCTTATGTAGCACCTCACATCAACACATGCTAACACGACACTTGTTACTGTTGCTAACCCAACCCCAAAGGCAGCTCCAGCGAAGGAGACAGAGCCTCTGTTAAAACAAACAACCCGCGATTTTACGTGTCAGCAAGAGGTGACCAAGCCCGAGCTGAACACATTGATTGCAAGGTTTGTTGTTGAAAACATGCTCCCACTGTCCACTGGTGTGTCTGAGTCATTCAGAGCTATCCTTGCTACACCAACACCAGGAGGAGAAAGGGGGGTTGCCCTATGCTGAAACACTTTTGCTAAGTTCATAGACAGTGAAAATGAAAAAAATTATATTGAGCTCAAAACGTCCTTTTGAGGAATTAGAGTACATTACAACCTCTGGTTTAGTTGTTTGATGATGAGTATTTTAGAATAGATTAATATATTTCTTCATTTTCACTGAGAATGAACATTATGTTAATCTACAGAAAGAGTTGGATTGTGTTCTGTTTATTGTGCAATAATTCACAGGTTCAGAGTTTTGCACTTATTTCCCAGATCTTTCTTTGTTTCTTTTTACACAGGTTTACATTTGTGTGATATAATTTTGCACTTGAATTTTATTTTCAATATTTATTTTTTTTATGTTTTTATTTCTATGTTTATTATATGGCAGACTGCAATCTACTGAGTTCAAATAAATACCAAATGTTCTAAAATACTTTATATAGTGTTTTAATTCTTTAATCAGTTAATTTAAACATCTTTGATATTTGAGCTGTTATAGAACGTAATACCGTTATAAACATAAAAAATAACTTCAGTTACTTTGCTGAGTAACTAAGTTACTTTTACAAGTAACTGAGTTACTAACTGAGTTACTAACTCAGTTAATTTTTGGGAGAATTAATTTGTAACTATAACTAATTACTTTTTGAAGTAAGATGACCAACACTGGGTACTGGTATGAGCAGCTATTTTTATAGATGAGCTAGTTCGACCTTTTCGGGTTGAAAATGGACTCAAAATCAACTCTCAGACCTACTGCCAATTTTTAGAAGACACTTTCTTCAGGCAGTGGTTCAGGAAAAAGTCTGCATCTTTCAAGAAGACTTTGATTTTTATGCAAGACAACGTTCCATCACATGCATCAAAGTTCTCCACTGCGTGACTGGCCAGTAAAGGTCTTAAAGATTAAAAACTAATGACATGACCCCCTTCTTCACCTGACTTAAACCCTATTGAGAACTTCTGGGCCCTTTTTAAGCAGGATATTTACAGTGAAGGTAAACAGTACACATCTGAACAGTGTCTGGGAGGCTGTGGTTATAGCTGCACAAGAAGTTATTCTGACCAGATCAAGAAACTGACTGACTCTGTGAATGGAGGCTTGTGACTGTTACCGAAAAGAAGGGTGGCTATATTGGTCACTGAGTTTTTTTTTTTATTATTTCAGAAATGTTTACTTGTAAATTTTGAGTTTGTTTATTATTCTCACTTTAACAGGTGAAAATAAGTGAGATAAGAAAATCTTTGTTTTTTTATTTAGTTGCCTAAGAATGGGGTACATGTAAATATTCTCTTAAGAAAGCCAAAACTTCACTTTTACTACATAAATGTTCAGGTTTGAGGGTTTGTTAACATTTGGTTTGACCAAGAGCACTGTAGTTGTACAATAACAAAATGAATCCTCAAAAATACCACTTGCCTAATCATTGTGCACACAGTGTAGTCTTTCCTCCAAATTTATGTACCATATCCCACAGCTTTCAAAGAGGCCCGCATCACAAGAAACCCACTCTCAACCCCTACACTGTTAGTCTGTGAAGGTTCTCAGTCATCCAGGACATCTTGAAAAAAAGGTTAAAGTTAAAGCACTGGACTCAGTTTTCAAGGTGAAGACGTTTTGTCTCTAATTCCAAGAGACTTTTTCAATTCTGAGTTCAACTGATAAGAGAGCTGAGCTTATATCTCTAAAGAGAGGAGTTTCCCCTGAAACCAAACTTGATGGACCAGGCTGTTCTGGTCTTATAGTCGTTGGCCATGAAAGGCCAGGACACTAACGACTCTGCGCCTGAATGGACTCTCCTGAGCTGCATTAAGTTCAAAGCTATGCTCTTGGCCTACAAGACCACCACTGGCTCCGCCCCCTCATATCTTCACTCACTGATACAGACCTATGTTCTACAAGATCCCTGTGCTCTGCTAATGAATAACGTCTGATGGTACCATCCCACAAAGGAAAAAAATCACTCTCGCGTACTTTCTCTGGATCTGTTCCACATTGGTGGAATGATCTACTGCTGCTACAAGATCAGCAGATCCTGTAGCCATCTTACTCATCTTACGCCTTCAAACACATCTCTTTCATCAGCATCTGACTGACAAACACCGACTTCCTTTCTATAAATTTCTTAAACTCAAAAAAACAAAAAAAAAAACTTGCTGTGCTAGGTTTTAACTGACTAGTTTTTGTGCACTTATGCTTTTTGTTACCTTGTGTTGTTAAAATTGCTTCCATTGTTCCCTTTCGAGGGAACTCGCACTGCGTCGGGAAACCGACACTATGGGGAACGCCTTCGGCGTGACGGCTCTGAAGTATGAATGAAACTAGACCAATCCTGATTGGTGCAACGTAATGCCGTAGTACGTGCCGGCGTAGCGGAAGTATAAAAGGGGCGCCGGCTCACCACGGCGCTAGTTTTTCGCTCTTCAGACAATTGCTCGAAGTGTGTGTGAGACAATAGACCGTGATCCTTAGACAAGAAATGACGAGTGAACAGCTCAGACAGTGTGTGTACCCCTGCCCTCGGTAAATGTCACGGGCAGGGACACGCACGCCATGTGTGTGATCTGTTTGGGAGTGCAGCACGCTCGGTCAGCTCTCGAGAGAGCTGGCTGTGGGCATGGTGAGGCGCCCCCAGCGGGCAGGTCCCGCGTCCGCCGAGGTGTCGCGGCGGCTTAGATCGTGGGGGTGGCAGCTGGAACTAGTTGATGAGACTGCTGAGGCATTGTCTCAATCACCAGACAGTTCCAAGGCCCGTTCTCCCTGTGCAGAAGCCCGTGATGAGGCTTCTTCTGCACGGAGAAAGGGGCCGGGGCTGGAGCTATCCACATCTGAGGAAGTGGATGTGCTCAGCACCGAGGCGGGTGACGCTGAGGCTCACTCGTTTCCTCATTTGCCCGCTAAATAAGACAGAAAGAAATCTGAGGCCCGTCCTCCTCGTGCAGAAGCCCGCGATGAGGCTTCTTCTGCACGAGGAAAGGGTCCGGGGCTTGAGCTGTCCACATCTGAGGTTGTTGATGTGCTCAGCACCGAGGCGGGTGACGCTGAGGCTCACTCGTCCCCTCATTTGCCTGCTAAATAAGACAGGAAAGGGGCCGGGGCTGGAGCTATCCACATCTGAGGAAGTGGATGTGCTCAGCACCGAGGTGGGTGACGCTGAGGCTCACTCGTTCCCTCATTTGCCACCGGCCCCAGCCATCATTAAAACTCCGCATGCAGAAGCCAGCGATGAGGCTTCTTCTGCACGAGGAAAGGGTCCGGGGCTTGAGCTGTCCACATCTGAGGTTGTGGATGTGCTCAGCACCGAGGCGGGTGTCACTGAGGAAAAGCGCAGAGAAAGATCAAGCGGGGTTTGCCAATTTTCACAGCTGACTGTGAGCACTGTGAAGCACTCCCCGGCCAGGCTTGCGCTCCCCGCGGGGCTGGCCACGCGTCCGCCGAGGCGGCGAGGCGGCGTAATGCGCGGGGATCGCAGCTGGAACTTGTTGGTGAGATTGGGACTGCTGAGGCAATTCCCAATCATCATCAGACAGATTTGATGCCCTTCCTCCACGTGCAGAAGCCTTTGATGACGCTTCTTGCACGAGGGAGGGGGGCGGTGCTTGAGCGAGAGAGAGAAGAAAATCCTCAGCACTGTGGCGGATGACGCGGAGGTTTACTCGTCACCTCACGTGCCCGCTTAGGAGGAGCTCATTGAGGCGGTGCTTTCTGCAACACAGAAGCACGACAAAACAAATATAAAGGGAGGTGTTTGGAAGGCCAGTGACCTCCCTCCCGCTGCGGGGTCTTCAACTAAAAAAACCCCGGTGCCGCCCACCAAGCCGTGCAGGGCATAGGTAGCGGCAGGTCGGGCAGGGGCATGTCTGCATTTGGCAATATATTGCGGGCATGCCAGGCCGACCTGGTAAAGTCGGGGATGAGGGCGAGACAGTCACACCTGAGGAGGTGGCTGAGCTCCGCAGGGCGACAGATTTGTCTCTCCGGGCTTCCTGGTGGCCACGGGGGGGGCATTTAGGAAAGGTTTCCTCCTGTGTGCTCCTCTTTCGCCTTCTGGCCTGCTCAGCGACGCCGGTTTTACGGTCGTCGGCAGGGTTCGGGAGGCGAGGAGGAGGGCTGCTGCGTCCCTGCAGTTCATCCCTCGCCGCTCCAAGCCAAAAGGGCTGATTCCAAAAAGGACCGGCCCCAGCCATCATCGAGCTCCTTGTAGCGTCGCCAGAGCCTCTCCGCATGGAGCTCGGCAGTAGAGGCGGCGTTCTCGCACAAAGCCGGTTCAGCAGAAGAGGCGACTCGAGGGCCGTCCTTCAGGCTCTGAAGGCTTTGGGAAGAGGTCCTGGCTGTACAAGGACCTCTGAGGGCTGCCCCGGGAGAAGCGGCTGAGACCGTTTTTCTATACGGAGCCCTCTGGAAAGGTGATGTAAGGCCCACCCGTCTATGGACGCTTTGGGCCACATCAGTTTCCAGCGCGCACACGACCTCGATGGCGTGCGCACGCCGAACAATAATAGATGGCTTTTCCTGCCAAGCGGCCACTTCAGGGGTCAAAAACAGTATATTCAAACACCGAGGTCAGCCCGAGAGGCTGAGTTCATTGGGCAGGCTCGGGTTAGGGAGCAGGAAGTACACTTCCTTCTGGTACAGGAGGCATGGGTTCCTCCGTCAGAAGGGGAGGTGGGGCTCTACAGCCGGTACTTTATAATTCCCAAAAAAAAAGGGACAACGGTCCACGTCTGAAATTAGATCTGAGGTATTTGAACTGGTCTCTGAGGAGGTTCAGGTTCAAAATGCGGGAAGCAATACCTATTATCGTGAACCAAAACCGGTCTGAGGACGGGTTTGCCACGATAGATCTGAAAGACGCATACCTCCACATTTCTATTATTATTAGTCCTTTTTACAGGAAGTTCCTAAGGTTTAGCTTTCAAAGGGGGCTAAGCATTCCAGTATCGGGTTCTTCCATTCGGCCTAGCTCTCTCCCCTCGCATGTTCACCAGGTGCATGGATGCAGTCCTGGCTCCATTCAAACTCCCGGGCATTCGTGTACTGAATTAGATCGATGACTGGCTCATTTGGACCCAGTCAGTGAGAAATGGCAGGGCGGCATTGAGATGTTGTCCTTGGCTTTATTTTAGAGCCGAGGGTTGAGACTAAAGACGGAGAAGAGAGTGTTGAGGTCCTCCCAGATGACAATGCATATGTCACCCAAACGCATCAAGAAAAACCATACTGGCGTTGGTCTCCAGTATAAAGCTAGGCCGCAACATCACTGCAAAGCAGGTTTAAGGACTGCTGGGGCTCAGTGCCCAACGTAACATATATTGGACCGCTATATATGAGACCCCTGCAGTGGTGGCTGAAAGCCAAGGGGGTGGTCCCCGAGGGGGACCCATTCAGGCTGTTCAGGATAACACGCAGATCCCTTCGTGCCCTGTCAACCTGGAAGACGACTTGGTTTCTGGCCCAAGGGCCAGTGCGGGGAGCGGCATGTCACCGGGAATCCGTTTCGACAGACGCCTCCCTCACAGGGTGGGGCGCGGTCATGGACGGCCTCTTTTCCAAAGGTCTGTGGCAGGAGCGTGTTCTATAGCACAGAAACTGCCTGGAAATGTTGGCTGTGTCCCGGTACACTCCGACGATATGTCGGTGGTGGCGTACCTAAACCATAGAAAAAGGGGGTCTGAGATCGCGCCGTTTTTACAGACTGGCGCATCAGATCCTCCTATGGTCCCAGGGTAAATAATCGTTCATCAGAGGGATGTACGTTCCTGGGGACCAGAATTATGGAGCAGACATCCTGTCGAGGCAGGGGCTGAAAGGCAAGGGAATGGCACTTCATCCAGAGGTGGTGAAATCTATGCGACAGGTATCCCTGTCAAAAACATTGTGTTTTCCTCACGCATCCAACCCTGCAGGTTTTGGATGCCATGGTTCCAACGTAGCTGAGGCTGCGTCTGTGTGCAGTTTCCCCGATAGCGCTGCTCCCAGGAGTTCTAGAGAACACTGCAGACGGGCCCCCCATGGCAGATCCCTTCGAGGAGGGTCCTGCCATCTCAGGCCCCAGCCAGAGAGCTGGAAGCTTTGAGTCTGGCCCCTGAGGGGGCTCAGTAATTATAAGATGGCCCGCCTGTAGGTGTAGTAGAGATCATACTCAGTTCCAGGGCTCCTTCCACGAGAGGGCGGTTAGAAAAGAAGCGGCGTGACTGCAATTGGGGCATTTCACGCCGCTATAAGTGAGGGGCCTCTGAGGAGGCACTCTTGTCACGCTTCCTTCGTGGTAAATGGAGGATGAGACCTGCGACTCATCCCAGAGTCCCAACGTGGGACTTGGCGGTGGCACTGGAAGGGTTGGCTGAGGCCCCCTTCGAGCCACTGAAATAGACAACATATCGAATTCTGGCGTTTAAGGTGGCGCTGCTCCTTGTGGTTACCTCGCTTAAGAGGTTGGGAGGGACTTCAGGCCCTGGCTATAACACCAATTGGCCTGGAGTCTGCCCCCAGAGGGGTTCAGACCATCTTGCATCTGAGGCTGTGCGGCCTACGGTCTTGCAGGTATTGCATCCTCCGCGTGCGTGTCGGCTGAAGAAGCGAGACTTCATTTGCTCTGTCTGGTCAGAGCACTGCAAACCTATTTGCGTAAGTCTTCGCAGTGGAGAAAATCAAACCAACTGTTAGTGTGATTCGGGTCTCCTAAGAGGATCTGACCGCAACTGAGCAGACGGTCAGTCCATCTCCCTGAGGCGCCAGGCGCTAGGGTGCTTTCGTCCTAAGGGGGCATGCACTCCAGCCTCATAACCTAGATTAGGCATGGATCGGTGTGGCGTAGTGGGTATTTCGTTCCCCATAGTGTCGGTTTCCGATGCAGTGCGAGTTCCTCGAAGAGCGTCTCGGGTTACGTATGTAACCCTTGTTCCTGAGAAGGGAACGAGACACTCGTCGCCGGCCACGCCTCCCCATGCCGGGAGCAATTGCTTCATCGCGAAAGACTAGCGCCGTGGTGAGCCGGCGCCCCTTTTATACTTCCGGTACGCCGGCACGTACTACGGCATTACGTTGCACCAATCAGGATTGGTCTAGTTTCATTCATACTTCAGAGCCGTCACGCCGAAGGCGTTCCCCATAGTGTCGGTTTCCCGACGCAGTGTCTCGTTCCCTTCTCAGGGAACAAGGGTTACATACGTAACCCGAGACGTTTTCCTCACTTGTAAGCCGCTTTGGATAAAAGCGTTTGCTAAATGACTAAATGTAAATGTAAATGTATATTATTACCATTATAAACAGATTAGACAGTGACAGTTCATGATAATGAATATACAGTTGTGTTTATAAGTTCGCATAGAATTTGTGATTTTCTTTTGGCCCTTTTTAAGAGAAAATGAATAACACAAAAAGCTTTCTTTCACTCATAGTTAGTGGTTGAGGGATGCCATTTATTGTCAAACAATTGTGTTTACTCTTTTTAAATCATAGTGACAACAGAAACTTACCAAATGACCCTGATCTCCGCTGGCTCAGCTCAGCCCCTAACGTTCAAGCTGCAGTGTGTTCTAATGCTGTCATCACGGAGCGTAATAATAACCGGTGATTGGTCCGCTACAGGTCTAACCTAAAAAGACAGATCCAGAAATTTGAACATTTTTCTGAAAAACAATCAACAACAAAGTAACAAAGCAGCCGGTTTAATGCCTCACTTGCGTTTTAATATAGTGCATTGCTATACTATTAACCTTCATTCTGGAAAGTCTTATTTATAATCTGATCTGTACACTTACAGAAACTTTTGATGTTGTACATTTGCAATCTCCTAGTAATATATAAAAAGCTAAACTAACATACTCCACCGCAGTAACAGGAAGTAACACGAGAGCGACTAGAGCACATATACATGTTGTATCACAATACGAAATAAAGCTTCTTCTAAACAATAACCAAAACACTTCACTGCCTACACTACAAAACACTAGCAACACAAGAAGCAACTTTATGAGCAAAGACTGAGTAAAAGCTCAAAGCATTGTTTATTGGTTTGAGCGACATTTTAGACATCATATTGAAAATGTAACTACTACAACATTAGTCACTCTTTAACAACCAGAGCAAAGTTATTATACCTATGAACCACACCAGTAACACCAGAACTCACTCTACTGACAGCCACATCTTGCAAACACTAACTGCTAATTCTAACCCTAGCTTGGTTACAGAGAAGAGCAGTTCAGTCAGAATAAAAAAGAATGTATATAATATATATCTACCAGATATCTACCATACACAAACTAAACTATATGTCAGCAGTCTAGATGCTTACATTTGATTTTTTTGTGTGCTACTTCAGATGTCTGTAAAAGTTCTCATTCATCCAGGTCATCTTGAGAAAAGGTTAAAGCAAAAGCACCTGGAGTCAGTTTAGATGTTTCGTCTCTAATTCCAAGAGACTTTGTCACTACAGCGGCCACCTGGCTTCTATCACCTCTGCTGGGTAAACAGCATGTGCGACAGGCTCACGGCTTCTTTCCCAACCTCCATGTCACTACCGCTGCCAGAGAGACTAGTTTCCTCCTGTTTCTTTCACTTATATTTGGCAAAGTGTGGGGAAAAATGCCGTGGGCTTTGTGTACACTGAGAGAGGCACCACTTGTGGCGCCACCAAACAAGTCACACACGCACTCTCACATTCTCACTTTTACTCAGCTAAAAAGACTCTAAAGGCAGATGTTCTCTTACAGAATCAGAGTCAGCCATTACTAAAGCCAAAGCTTCATCACAGGTGTATTTTTTATTTGCCATTTTTGTGTTTACCAGCTCGCAAATTTTTAATGGCAACTACAAGGAAATAGTGGGCTAGAAACAATGTACAAGGTGTCTGACATCTGGTGGAAGGGAGTGGAAACAAGTGTCACCAACATATATGACCCAGTGACGGCACTGTCCCTGGGAAATAAACCAGAGGTCTGTTCTCTACTTCCTCCATGCACAGGTTAGCCATAATTGGGGAGACAGGTCCCATGGCACAGCCGTGTTTTTGTCCTTGTTACCTCTGAACTGGAAATATGTAGTGTTTAAACATACCTCCAATAAACTGCAGGTGAGTGTGGGTTTCAAAGTTGGAAATTTTAGAAATACATGTGTACGCAAATAAATAAAATAAATAAAAGACTGTCAACTATGGCTGCCAAACTAAAACCCTAAAAAGTATAATATCCTAGTTCAACTGTAACAGACCCAGGTTCTGGGCCTGTTGGGCAGATTAGATGTTCCTGTAAAACACAGGGAAATGATGAGGCAGGCGACAGTGAAGTTTCTCTTTGTCTCGCTTCGGCCATATTTTTATTAATACAATCATGTATTTTCAAGCTTTAACCGCTGTTTCTTATTACACAATTATGCAATAAAATATAAAATATATATATATTGGCTGGGAGAACTAGTTGCTGTCTGTCACCACTTTGCCTGTACATCAAAATGCAACTTATTCCACTCCTGTAACATTTTTCTTGTTGTTTTACTGACTTCATTTGTTATGACTAGAGCTGTCAAATTTTAATCAAATTAATCAGAATTTCAGTGGATTAATCAGGATTAATCACTATTTGCAATTACACCTGAATCCTAACCATTTTTTTTCTGAAATGCATACCAAAGGATAAATAACAGGACACAGATACATAAATTTCACATTATGTCCGTTTATTAACACAGCCAAATAATGGTGGTTTAAATCAAGATGAAACATACTACACACCATATAATATTTGTCTTTGTAATGTCCCATCATTTGCTCTTTGGCATTCCTCTTAACCAGGATGTACAATTTACAGTAGTTTCAAATGTAGTCAAATCATAACAGTGGCCTACCACATTTTTGCACAATTTGAGTCATCTGTTGCGTTTTTATGTGGAAAAAAACATGTTCACATAAAACTTTTAAATCAAACTAAAGAACAATCTTTTATCTTTTCCTCCATTCTTTAATCCAGTTGCTCAAAAATCCAGTTGCTAACAACTATAACATGTTGCACTGAAACTGGTCTTCTTGTTTGAACATCACCTTTCAAATCTACTGAGCTTTATCACCTTTCAGCCACTTGCTGAGGCAAACTAACCTTTTCACATTTTCTGAAAGTAAAGCTGACCTTTTCTTGTTCACAATGTGACCTGCAACTGAGAAAAGTCATTCACAGGGAACAGTGGTTGCAGGAGTGGCTAGATATTTTTGAGCTAGTGAGGCCAGCTTCTCACGGGCTCCTGAATGAGATGCCCACCACCTCAAGGGGCAGTCCTCCAATTTAATGGTGGGCTCTGCTCTGTACCTATGTATGGCAGGTTGGACCTCTTCATCTTCTGATTCTGAATCTGAGCCCATTTGCAGAAGGCTGATTTTCTTCCTGGGTGGCCCATCATCATGTGTCTGTGAAGACTTTCTGGGTGATTCTTGTTGCAGCATCCCTTCAAGTGTGGTCCACACTGCTTCCCTGTCTGTCTTGGGCAGGCATTTCAAGTCTTTAAAACGAGGATCCAAAACTGTAGCAATCTGGAGCCATGCATTGTTGAGCTGTTCTTGACGGGATGCTAGGTCCTCCTTGAACTTGGTCTTGAATCTCACCACATATGCAGGGTCCTCATCACAGGCTTCCATCTTGAGACGCAAGTGGCAGAGACAAGGTAGTACCACAGAACAGGAGACATAGGCCTCTCCACCCAGGAGCTCAGTTACATACCTACGCACACAAACACACACATGATAACAGACCGCTGCTAACTATAACACACCATCGCCATGAAAAACAGAGCGTTATGATCACAGGATTTTACCCGGAGAGTTGAAGCGCACTTTCTTTAGCGGAAGCAATACAATCTTTTTTAAATCAATAAACTCATTTTTAAATCATAATTTTGTGTCAAATTATTGATTTATTTGGTAGGTAGCAATGTAATAAGCGGTATCCGAACTCTTTCTGAATATTTTAAAGGTGTAACAGCTGATGAAAAAGCAGAGACGATTGTAGACGAAAATTAAGAGAGATTTTATCTTAGTTTTTATTTTATGCATAACATTTTCGTCTTGTCTTTTTTCGTCAATTCATGTTAATTTAGTCTTAGTAAGCGTTTTTGGACAGTGGTGCAGTCTTGCCATCGTCTCGTTTAAGTCATGAAAAAAAGGTCGTTGACGAACATATTTCGTCTCGTCTGACAAAAATAACACTACATACATAATTTTTTTTTTATATTTGACTTGGTTTAATTCATTCCAGAAAATAATCAAAGCAATGTTATTTGATAAGTTACAGACTGATTTACCTGCATGGCTCTAGAAGTGTCTCCAGCCTCTGCAGTTTATCCCACTCTGCTGCGGTCGGCAAAACGAGTTTGTGCTCCTGATTGTCCAGGGCTGCGATGACAGCCTCTTTATTTATGCTCACGCGCTTGACCATTTCCAGCGTCGAATTCCAACGTGTTGGAACATCCTGGATCAATGGCTCTTGCTTCTTTCCCAGGCTGACTTGTTGTGCTTGAAGCTCCGTAGCATTTGCTGGGCTGTGCTTAAAATGACCGACAACTTTGCGAGCCTTGGCCAAAGCATTTACAAAGCCGCTGTCAGCAAGACTCACTGTGACACTTCTCTGCACCATGTGAGCGACACAGTTCATGTGTTCATAGCGTGTAAGTTGAATTGCGGCAACCATGTTGCGTGCACTGTCAGTCCCAATGGTTGTCGTCTTGCCCTCGATGTCCCACTTACGTGCAACAGATAGGAACTGTTCTTTACAAGCCTCCGCAAAGTGACGCTCCTCAGTTTTTAATATAGTCAGCGCAAAAGACTTCAGTTCCCACGTGTCACTGATGAAATGTGCAGTTACTCCGAGATAATTGTTGTTACTCACTGATGTCCAATGGTCTCCTGTCAGGGCGATATGATTTACTTGAGCCAAGACCTCTTTCCTTTTGTCTTTGGCTGGCGGGACTGGTGTATTAACATGTCTGGTTTGACTTTCAACAGTTCATAAACAGGCTTTGCAATGCGAGAAAAGTCCTGTACGTAGCTGCGATAATAGCTCAGGAAGCCTAGTAGGCGTCTTACATCACTGACGGTTTGAGGTGTCTTTGTCTTTAGTGACTGAACTGCCTCTTTGGGTCAATTCTCACACCCGCTGACACAAGGTGGACTACATACCTACATACATACATACCTCTGCGAAACAGAGTCCCTGGTGGTACGCCTTGCCCTGATCGAATACTGATCGAGAAAAAGACAATGAGTTCCCCCCAAGGTGTTGGTCAGGTCTTGGATCCGAGGGAGAGGGTGCTTATCAGGGATGGTTTTCTGGTTCAGCAGGCGGTAGTCTATGCAAAGGCGTAACGAGCCGTCCTTTTTGTGAATGCAAACAACAGGAGCTGCATAAGGAGATTTTGATTTAACAATCCACCCTTTAGCTAGGAGGTCCTGAATGTACTCTTTTACTTCAGAAAACAAAGGCTTCAGCACAGAGTAGTAAGCTTTTTGTACAGGGATGTCGTCTTTCAAGATTTCAAGAGTTTTATTTGTCACATACATAGTTACATACAGAATATATAACCGGCAGTGAAATGTAAACAGGTCCGTTTCATGGACAGTGCAAAACAATTACAAAAAAACAAAAATTTAAAAGAACTTTAAAAACTTAAAAAAAAAAACAAGAAGGATGTAAACTGTGGACTCGATGATTTTAGCAGCTCTACCTCTGCAGTGTTTGGAGTAGACGTCCTGCAGAGACGGGAGAGCTGACCCTGACATGCGCTCTGATAAGCGCACCACTCTTTGCAGGGCTTTGCAGTCATGATGGGTGCTGTTCCCATACTGCGCTGTGATACTGAGACAGCACACTTTCTATCACCCATAAATAGAAAGTTCTCAGGATAGCTGGTGAAACCCTGAATTTCCTGGCGCAGGTGGTACAGTCTTTGCCTGGCTTATTTCACCTGTGTCTGAATGTGTGCAGTCCAGGTCAGGTCCTCAGAGATGTTCACACCCAGGTACTTGGAGCCGCTCACTCTCTCTACTGGTGTTCCACTGATCATGAGAGGGGACTATGACCGTTGCTGTCTCTTCCTGAAGTCCACAATCAGTTCTTTGGTCTTGCTAACATTCAGAGAGAGACAGTTGTCCTGGCACCATGATGTCAGTTGCTCCACCTCGTCCAAGTATGCGGTCTCATTGTTGTTGGAAATGAGGCCCAGGACAACAGTATCATCAGCAAATTTGACAATGGAGGTGGAGCTGTGTTTGGACAGACAGTCATGGGTGTAGAGAGAGTAGAGCAGGGGACTCAGGACACAGCCCTGTGGAGCTCCCACACTCAGGGTGATAGAGGTGGAGGTGAACTGGCCTATTCTCACCACCTGAGGTCTGCCAGTGAGGAAGTCTTTAATCCAGTGGCAGAGAAAAGAGTTCAGGCCAAGATGAGCCTTTGTTTGTATTCAGGTGTATGGAAAATGGCGGTATGCTCCGATTTGCCAAAAGCAGGTAGAGAACGAGCTTTATAGGTGTTCTTAAACAGAGAGTAGCAATGATCCAGTGTGTTAGCTCCTCGTGCAGAACAGGAGACGTGCTGGTGAAAGTTTGGCAAAACTTTCTTTAGGTTTGCTTTGTTAAAACCACCCGCGACGATGACAGCAGCATCGGGGTGTTTGTTTATGAAGCCGCTGGTAACATTATGGAGCGCAAATAAAGCCAGTCCCGTGTCTGCCTGTGGTGGAATATAAACGGCAGTGGCGATGACCAAGGAAAACTCCTTCGGCAGATAGAATGGGCGGCAAATGATGCGAGCAGGCTTGTGAAAGAATGGAGATGTTCCTAGGATCGCACAATTTCTTGTTGATCATGAAACACACTCAGCCGCCTTTGGATTTACCGGCCTCGGCCGTTCTGTACATCCAAGAAACCAGGACGTTCTCGGACAGCGTCACAGCAGAGCACGGGACCGTGGGCGTGAGCCATGTTTCGGATAAACAATAGATGTTACAGTCTCTCATGTCCCATAAAAAAATCCTGACTCTAAGATCATCCATCTTATTCTCCAAGGATTGGACATTTGCGAGGAGAATGCTCGGGAGAGGAGGGCTGAATGCTCTTTTCCTCAGTCTGTTGTGAATCTCAGCACGTTTCCCGCGGTGTTTCTTGATTCTTCGCCTTCAACTCGAGGGGACATTGTTCAACTCGGTGCTCCGCCAAATCTCAGGTGGCCACGAAGGATTGAAGAAAGTGTCTTGAAACAGGTCAGTGTAACGGTTACCAATGTCCAAAAGAGTACAGTCCTAGCGGAGCTACCTGAACGGCGACCGAACGCAGCGGCACCATCACCCATCTGGTTTGAGGCATAGTGACATTTGCAAGCTGGGGATGCATCCGATATTATCAGCATCTGTTGCAAAAGTCGCTGACTCCTCGTACAGCATCTTTGCTACGGTCTCTTGTTGTTCTTTCTCAAGATGGCTCAAATCTACTGCGGGTTGCCACAAACTCTGTAGAGACTGTGTTTCTGTTTGGGCAACAGTAGCTGTATTGGCTTCAATGTCTTTATCAACTAATGAATCAGTCTCAATCACTTTCTTTATTGGCTGAATACTGCCTATAGCAGACTTCCTGGCTAAAACAAATATCATGTTTGGTGTGATTTTCTAGTGGCACAGTTACATAAGGTGTTTTACCGGGCTGGATCTCAAGGAGGCCCTCCTAACTGGTGTAACTGGGCACACCTCTCTTCAGGCTCAAATAAAACTAAAGACTAACTGGGGTCAAGCTGAGGTGGAACTTTACACATAACCCAAGTAGTACTGCCTGCAGGGATTACTGTGATTACTGATTACTGTGTCTTTGTACCCCGATCTTAAGCGCCCCTGAGCAGTGTTCGTTTTACGGGTCTGAATGAAATGCACCAGGCCTTGTGCATCATCGACTGGAATAGAAAATGGTACCCCCAGTAACCTAGCTAGGTTACAAGCTGCCTGCTCAGGACTGCCTTGAATCAGTACTTCCACTACAATAAAACCGATTAGAGGTGTCTCTAAGGGTTGCAAACTAACTAGGAAAGGCACATTCAATGAGAGTTCTGGGTCTACATTGCCAGGTAAGTTCACAGTTAAAATAACCCACCAATTGCAATTTCTGTGTCAAGGTGGGACTTTGAGGGCTTTAAGCAGCCTATGGCTCTGTGGCCTTCTTCGCCAAGTGAGAAGCAGTGGTTGCAGTTCTGGGAACCGGCCTGGACACACTTAGCACAAGGTATGCAAGTCTCTGATTTCTTGTTGTAGGTGACGTGGAGGCATTGCTGGAATGATTCTTTTGCACTGTCTAGGCGAGTGTATATACTATTATGGCAAGCGCATCTATCTTCTTTAAAAGCTCTTTGATAGTGTCCATTTTGGGTTTCTTATAGTTTCTTTCTTTATTTGTTTTGCTTTCGCTTCGTCCAGCTGTGCAACATGAGCATTGGCGTTTTTTTGCCGTTGTGTGGAACCGAACGTACGGTGACGCTCACTTTCTTCGCTGGTTACTTTCATGATATGTTTTAAGATTGTCTTGTCACTGACAGTTTGATCTGCAAGTAAAGGTTGAGTTCTCTTCTGATGTCATTGTCCTTGTCCCCAATGCCCTGATAGACTGTATGCAGGAAAACACCTTGAACTGTTACTGTTGTGTACTTAATCTCTGATTCTGACTTTTTAGATTAAAAAAGGATTCTTTGTTTTAAACCAATCACACAATAGAGGAATTGTTGTGTTGTTTCATTTTCTGTCTGTTTGGTGCAGATTAGCTCCTGGAACAACTTTGTACTGTTCCTCTAACCGAGATGTGACTGCAGAAATCCTTTTAGCTCAGGAACTGTCATGTTATCTTTGTTAACTAACATGTCCTTGAAATCTCCAGGTTTAATGATCCTCAGCACACCCCTCACAATCTCTAACTCTGTGAAGTTTTCCTTTATGCCTTCCTCCATCTGCCTGCAAACACTGTTGAAACTAATATCAGAAGTGTGATCTCCAATCTGGCCCCCTGCACCGTAAACTCACGCCTTGGCAGGTAAGGTGGGTCTTGGAGAGTAACTAGAGGGTTAACAGGAGATCTGGCACTACCTTGTGAGGTGCACACTTCTTGAGTAGTTTGTACTGTTTGATTTTCCACTAAACCCTGCAATGTTTTGCTCACCTTCTCATAGTCTGAAATAATCTTGAGGACATCATCTTGTGACAAATGAATGCTAGTACTGTTATTGTCCAAGGATGGGTGCACATGGCTCTCTTGAGATAGAGGAGAGGCAGGGACTTGTTGTGACGCTTCCACAGTTGTCTCAACTGTAGCCATCTGACCCCTAGGTGGATGTAGGAGGTCCTCTAACATGTCCTTTAAAGCCAGCAACTCTCCCATTCCACTGTCCTCTGCTTCTAACAATGTCTTACTGTACCTGAAGGATCCCTGCCCGGTCTAGCACCCACATTTGAAGCAACTTGGAAGAGTTGATCAGGCAACAGTGCAAACAGGCTTTTCCTGGTGTCCCACAGCAGGTTCTTCCTCTCGGTGTCTGCCATGATGTCTCCACCAGCTCTCAGCAGGATCTCTTCTCTCAATGGATAGCAGCTCCACTTTACATCTGCTCCCCTCAGTCAGCTCTTCAGCAGGGTTGTTGAGTGAGGATCAGATCCATTAATGAGGAACCAATCCCCGTACGGGCCACCAAGAATCTGTAACAGACCCAGGTTCTGGGCCTGTTGGGCAGATTAAATGTTCCTGTAAAACACAGGGGAATGATGAGACAGACGACAGTGAAGTTTCTCTTTGCCTCGCTTCTGCCATTTTATTAATACAATCATGTATTTTCAATAATCAGCTTTAACCGCTGTTTCTTATATCACAATTATGCAATATATTATCATATCATTTACAGTACACAATTTCCCAATTTACATACTCATTTTTTCCATATTTGTTTTAAAACCAAAAATACCTTTTTAATCTTTTAAAACTCGCAGCTGGACTGCTTTTTATTGTACCTCCGCTAAATTACTGGCTCATGAATTTCATGGTACTAACCCATGTGCGAACTGGCACTTTAGCTGTACCTTGAGACAAGTTTCTTGAGACGAGGTGGCACACTAGTACAAAAACTCTGGATCTTCTGTAATGCTCTTTTCAAGTATCCAGAAATTTGCTGCAGGGAAAAACTGTAATTTTACAGATTTTCTATTACTATTAACCATCTAAAAAAAGTTACAATGTTCAAAACTAGAAAAATATAAATGTATAAAAAAATTATTTTAACAATCACACCTTCAATTAACCTTAAAATAACTAAATTGATATTAAGGCTAGTCAGTTGACCTAAAATCAGTGCCTAATGTGGCACACAGAACGAATATTTAGGGGAAGAACCCCCAGCATCGAGAAGAAAAATAAATTAATGAAAAAAAGGTATCAAATAGGTCCCCGGTTCCGATTCAGCAGGTGGGAGAATTTATTCCCCTGTGTTCCCCACAAATTAAGCCCTGTCTAAAATGTCTTTAGTCACATCAAAATGTTATCACTAAAGTTTTAGAAATAATTTAAGAAAAAAGACTAAAAGATTAAAATCATCCACAACTTGCAGAGTTTGTGAGTTAAAGGTCTGGAGAAGTGAGTTATACAATGCAAACCATGTTGTTGATCCCATGCTTGTAACAATTTAACAAATCTGAACATAAAACAAGAAGAAGTGCAAATACAGACCAGCCTAATGTGATAAATGGCACTGTCTTCCATCAGCTGCCTAAACCGAGGCACAAAAGGTGTGTAACAGTATCAAAGTCCACTTCCTGCAAAGCCACATTTACATTTAAGTCAATAAGTTCAGTTTGCAGAGATGCCATATTTACCCATGGGAAGATGCCCTTGGTTTCTTTAGCAAACTCCTCCACATTTTTGATCAGGAATGGAGATTTAATGCAGAGCTGTATTTGTCTGTTAACATTAAAACCATCAAAACTGTTCTGCAAGCTTCTCCTAAAAAGGAAAATGGTGATGGTGACTGTCAATCCGCTGAAAAATAGTTGGAAAGTGCAAATGTGGCCCCGTGAAGTCACTCTGGAAGATCTCCAGACACCTTTCAAAAGGTGTGTCCTGCTGACATCCAACCACACAGTGTTGCCTGGAGCTTCAGATTGAGTTAATTTAGATGAGATATCATGTCCACTAAAAAGGACAAAAGCTCCATGCTTTCATCATTCTGCAGATAATCCACATTGGTATTATTCTGCTGGAACAAAAACATCTCTAAATCTTTACTGATGGCCCAAAACCTCTCCAGGACTCTTCCCTTACTCCTCACATCGCTATTGGAGGAGTAAGTCTTCAGCAGCATTTACCTGGGAAGAGAGAGAAAAACATTCCTAAAGGAAAGAAACACCTTGTAAAAATGTAAATGGTTACTTCTAATTGCATATTATTTGATTTTCTCCTACATTTATTCACAATTTTAAATTATCATATACATGACAAATACATTTGTAAAATAAAGGTTGACCTATCTTCAGTAGGATGTTTCCAATAACTGCAATTATTAAATATTTAAATGCTTTGGCTCTGAGGCAGTGTTTGTGTACAGTCAGTCCGTGTGTGGTCTGGTCCCCAATTTCTTCTCCTGTTTTTTCCTTTTCCTCGAACGAAGCCTCTGGCATCTCCTCAAAATACATCTCTGCATCCGAGAAGGGCTTCTTTTTTATGGCCAATACCGAGGCCACTCAGAAAGAGGCCTTTGTAGCTCTGTCTTGCAGTGTTTAAGCCTAAAAGTGCTTGGAAACAGCCATTAGATTACGTTGTCCAGTAAATTGATTACAAAATTTGCTAATGAACCATAGAAACCAACATGCTCATATTAATAACAAGATAGGATAATAATCCTGCCCCAACTATTTCTTAAAAAAATTAGATTTTGTAGCTTGAACTTTTTTTTAACCTTAATTTCAACCTTAATTTTTCCTGCCAGGGCTATATATAGTTCACACCAGATCTGACCAAATTTATCAGAATAAATGCTGAATGACAGTATTAAAACCCCAATTCTTTACTTCAAATTTGAAATTCCCCACTGACCGCCTACCACACAGAATCAGTGCGCAGCTAGTCAACTACAGACAAAATTTGGCCTGGTAAGTGGGCAGAATGGGAAAAAAATTAAAGGAGGATAACACATAAGTTTTTTGTAAATATTGCAAAGGTGAGATTTGCACACACCACAGCAATCTACAGGGCCACAGCAAAACGCTGCTTTTTATATAATATGCGGACATTATTTGACACTGGGATTAAACTAATCAATCAACCCAAAATGTGTTTACACTTATATATTCACTAAAATGCAACACAAGAAAAAGGACTGTCTATTAAACACACAGCCTAATCTTCCTTAAAACAACAAACTGCTACTTCATATTTTTTTTTTTGTATGATTAAAACAATTGCAGCCGTTCATGCTCCAACTTCTCCTGCCTCCAGTGCACTGACCTGCAGAGATGTGCCTTATTCTCCCTACCTGCAACAGCTGACTTTTTACTGGGGCAGTGAATTTATATATTAAATCATTTTTGTGTGGACTGAAAAAGCAGAAGCCGCATATTAGATTGAAACCCTATATTCTCCAATATATGAAATAAGGGGTAAAACTAATGGTGTACCAAGCTACATGCTTACCTCCTATTATTATATTCAGCTGGTGTTTGGGTGAGTTTCAAGTCAATGTTGGGAGGATTTTGACTGGCAACCCTGGTATGATGCATTTGTTGCAATGCCATTAACTTAACAGCAAATAAACAAAGCTAAAACCTAAAAACATACTCAATATTAATGTCTTACATGTCTAGAATGAAACTTACTGAAGTACAAATGTAGCTACAAACATTAGCTAGCTTATTTTGTTAATAATGATAATGCTTATCCACCCCAGTACAATCCATTTATTTAAGTTTTCCTTCTTCGCTTGTGTAAGCATGTAGGCTCACCCAATAGCGGTCGGAAGAACAGAGGAGGCTTGAGGGCTTCTTATGTGCAGACCCACAGGTGTTTATTCACCAACATATATACAAATATTTACAAAAGCCGAGTTTCTAAAACACCAAAAAAAGTTGCAACATCTGCTCCATGCAGCCTCTTTTTCTTTTAATGAGGAGAAGCACTATTTATACGAGAGATCTAATTAGCCAGAACATTCCCTATAGCTATCATAACAATCATCAAATCTCACACAATAGTAGAAAAGACAAAGTTAAATAAGTTATACAAATTCTATTATGTAGCTGCTCAGACTTTAAAAGCTAGACTTAACACAATAAACTCAAAAATCTCAAACAACCATCAACCCATTTCCCACATGGTTCATCTCGAAACGATCTTAAGAGGCCCTGGCTCCCCAGGGAGTCTTTTACCCAGAACACCTGGAGGAACAGGAAGATAGAGGTAAGTGTTTGAACTGTTGTCAACCATGCATTTGCTCAATTAGTTTTTAAGGGCACAGTACCTATTGTTCAGAGATTCTGGACAAACAGTAGTTTGTCCACTGAAATTGCTGCTACCAACCAGCAATTCCAGTGTTTGCATCCATTTTGTGGAGCCACTGGAGAGCACGGTGGTCAGTTTACAGGTTGAAGGTCCCAATAGATAATATCTCAGAGGCCAGAGTCCACTTTATGGCCACGCATTATTTTTCCAGTCGAATACTTGGTCTCTCTGTCCAATAGCTTTCAGCTTTAAAACTCCTACGCCCACTCCAGATGCATTAGTTTGTGAGATGAATGGTTTGTTAAAGTCTGAGGTCTGCAGCACTGATTGTGTGTTTATGGCCTCCTTTAGATTCCTGAAAGCAAGGTCACATTGATCAGTCCATTTCACCTTTCTTGGGGCAGAGGCTTTGGTGAGGTTACTGAGCACAGCACACTCTTCACCCTCTTCTTTGTGGCTGGAATAGGGAATGAATGAATGGCCTCCATTTTCGCCACCTGTGGCCTGAGTTTACCATGGCCAATTACAAAACGCAGCGACTCCATCTTTCTCGGTTGATGGTTAGGCCAGCTGACTTGATGCACTGCAGGACTTGCTTCAGATGAGACGTGTTCGTCCCAGGTCTTTCTATAGATTACCATGTCATACAAATATGCCAAGAACTCTGAAACATCTCTCAGAACATAAGATAATTGATTTTAATCATTGTGATCAATCAATGTGTGAATGTCTCTGTGTTTTGTTTCTTTTCATCTCAAGGACAGGAGATGGATAGGTAGTGTCAGGCCAGAGCTCTGTCTCGATGCATCGACCAGTTTATCTAGGGCATTTCAGAATTTTATTGATGTGGAGTGACTCTGATGTGTCTCTGATTTATTGAATTTAAAAGTACCAAGGGATTAACTAGTAAAACTTTGATTGCTTTTGATTTTACACATGTTGCATCATACATTTGATTTTGTTCATGCTAATCTAAATAGTGACATAGACATAGACATAACTAACAACGGACTACATTCTGCACCTGGAAACTTGTCTTGGGGGGTGTGAATGATACACCTCCTACCACTGTATGTACGACATGATATAAAATCTCATATATTGTTTACCTTTGCAAGCAAACATTATCCTGTACCATTGTTACATGTGTGTTTTCCTTTATTCTTAAGAATTAAAATCTGACTATTCATTCTAAATTATACATTGTCTCCATCATCTCGCTCATTGATCTGAACTAAAAATGATTTTAACAGAAGCAGATATAAATTCATAAAAGATTATAATCCAGGTAAATTATTCATAACGTTAGGCTAGATACCCATGTGGTCTGGCAGTAACCCAACACAACCTAACGTATTTTCAAAAAAATTATAAATCAAGATGGGAAAACAGCAAAATAACCCGAAAAACATTTCTGCCTAAAAAAATAAAAAAAAAATTAAAAATGTTTAGATGGATATCTCTTTGGATGAAGGCAGTTGCAGCTCAAACACTATTTCAAACTAAGCAGAAAAACTATTTTTTATCAGAATTTTTATTTTTTTTCACAGATTTGGATAGGAACCTCCCAGAACCAAATTTGCATTCATGGGATGAAAAAAAAGTATTTTCTTTTAATTAAAACGTAAATAAAGAGACTATTTGCTTAACCTGGCATATAAGAGGTAAAAATTCTGAAAATTCCTAAATATTTAATGTATGGTGAGGAAGTTAGTTAAGTTAATAATGACATTCATAAAAACATTTGGAAAAATTTGTTGACACATATTATTGACATTTATATAATTATTTATATTTTTGTGTCCAATTGACTCAGGTGGAGCAAAAAATTAAACGGACCCCTAAGGGTAAATATATCCTATATTGATTTCTCCACTTAGCTTTATTATCCTTCAGAGTCCCATACAAACTCTTGTGTAACTCTTGACATCCACAGTAACCTTGCATCAAGTCTTATTTACGTCAGAGGAAGCGTTTAAACAAGTCCATCTTAAAAAAAAATCTGATCTGATCTGTTTTCTGTTTTTTTTTTCTCTCACTTTCCTATTTTCTTTCAATGTATGGATTTATGTAAGCACTGTATAAAAAAAAAAAAAATTAGTGCAGATGTCAGGACCTTCACGGATTACTCACTACATTATAAAAGAGGCTATACTAAATCATAATTCAAACATATTTTCGTTTGTATATGCACGCATTTCTATTCCTGGAGCCACCAGACTGATGAATTAGCTGCTCCATAACGTCAAAGATCACTCCTTATCCACAGCACCATTTTGGCTGCTATAAAATATTAATATGCTAATGCATTTTTGTTGCATGTTTTCTCCCATGATTCTGTCTGCAGGGTCACTAGGGAGCCTGTTCTGTGTCTGCCTGATTTACCCTGAATGCAACATTAAAAAGCCTTGTGCCTCATTCACCACTGCTCACATCAAGCCTTTCCCTCAGATTCTGAGCATGGACCGACAAAAATAATGACCTGCAGCGGACATATCAGCTTTATGTGGCAATTAACAATTCAGAAATACAGTATCTGTCAGTTATTAATATTTTGGGCCATTTAAATAATGATTCCAAGCAGAATAGTATTGTTTATAAAGTTATCACCATATGTTACATGCAAGATGTACATACAAGATGGTAAATAGTGTGCATTTATATAACGCTTTTTTGCACTCTGGCAATTTTAGAAGCGTGTGTTGCACGTCTTTGTCTAATATTATCTATGACTACTAGGGCTTCAATGACTAATCAATTATTAATATTAGCAGCAACATAAAGTAACTAACTCCATTTTAGAACCATCAATACATACTGCCATTTGGAACAACCCTGACATAATAAGATGCCACTTCACATCCACACATGGCCAGAAAAAAGGATCACACACCGACAACATATATTTAAAAATAACACGCTGGTCTCATTTCAACACTTGGTCCAAGAGCATTGCATTGTGATCAATCAACTTTTAATATATTTACAACTATTTTTTTTCCATCAAAGCAACATACAATGTATGTCTGTGAAGGTTCTCAGTCATCAAGGTCATCTTGTAGAAAAAGTTAAAGTAAAAGCATCTGGACGTTTTGTCTCTAATTCCAAGAGATGTTAAAAACAATAAACCTAGAATTACTAATCCCAAACTCATCTTTAATCAATATTAAATCTACCAGAAAAATCACTACTAAAATATACAAAATTATACTCCAATCCAATAATAATAATAAAAAATAATAAAAAATAGCTTATCTTTGTATATAGTGCTGGGTTCTAACTGAATAGTTTTTTGTGCACTTATGCTTTTTGTTACCATGTGTTGTTAAAATTGCTTCCTTTGTTTACCTCACTTGTAAGTTGCTTTGAATAAAAGCTTCTGCTAAATGACTAGATGTAAGTGTAAATAATGAGTCATCAATTCTAGCAAAAAAAAAAAGAAAAAAAAATTGGAGGAAAAAGATTTAGGATCCTACAAAAAATATGATCCTTCTCTTGGAAACAAACACCTACATGACAAAAAGTGCCAACCTTTAGTTTATTCAGTATAAAATACTCCACAGGACACACCTTACGGGGGCATAAATTGGCTATAATGGGATCCACCACAGATATTTCTGCTAACTGCACTCAAAACACCATGATTACATTTACGCCTTCTAGCACTGTTCACCCATACAACTGTTTTGGAAGAAGGTCATAAAACTTCTATCTAATTTCTTGGGCTGCCACATCCCACTGCCCCCTTTCCTCTGCTTACTAGGAGACACCACAGCACTCGACCATAACAGAAAAACAAACTAAACTACTGGTTGTAGCCCTAACCATTGCCAAGGAAACTATCCTCATTAACTGTAAAACTGTAAAAGACTAATCACACGCACGCACGCACACGCACACACACAATTGCTGATCTATTTAAACATCCTATTTAAAAGGAAAGGCAACTTAGCAGCAGAAGCCTACAGAACTATGTAAGTATATTTGAGTCTTTTTGAGTTTAGTGCCGTGTTACTGCTGAGAAACCACTCTTTGTTTACTACCACTCTGTCACGTGGTTGCGTCTAGTATCACTTGTTCATGGGCTGGTTTTGTTGGTTTGTTTGTGTGTCATCTGCAATGTCGGTCATCTTACTTTAAAAAAGTAATTATTTACAGTTACAGATTACTTCTCCCAAAAAAAGTAATTAAGTTACTAATTGAGTTAGTAACTAAATTACCACATTGTAAAAGTAATTAGTTACTTTGCAAAGTAACTGAAGTTATTTTTTATGTTCTATAACGGTATTACATTCTATAACTTCTTTAACATCAAAGATGTTTATATTAACTGATTGAAGAATAAAAACACTATATACAGTATTTTAGAACATTTGGTATTTATTTAATGTCAATAGATTGCAGTCTGCCATATGATATGCATAGAAATTAAAACGTATAAAAAATAAATATTGAAATGAAATTCAAGTGCAAAATTAAGACACACAAATGTAAACTTACAAATGTAAATAAAGGAAGATCTGGCCATTAAGTAGTGCAAATCTCTGAACCTGTGAATTATTGCACAATAAACAGAACACAATCCAACTCTCTGTAGATTAACATGTTGTTCATTCTCAGTGAAAATGGACAATACATTAATCTTTACTAAAATACTCTCATCTAACTACGAAACCAGAGGTTGTAACGTAGGAAGAGAAGCAAACAAGTGTCGTGTTAGAATGTGTTGATGTGAGGGGCTTCAGAAGGTTTGAGTTGCTTGAGGCAGACGTGGATAAAGTCTTTTTTTCTAGACATAGAGTGCATGTTTCAGAAACATTCTTGCCTTTCATTTCAATTAACGAGAAGTAGTGCCGTTACTTCCAGTTTGAGAACGCTACCTTTGAATTTCCCCGGCTCGTCGCCATTGTCTTTTGCAACAATGTCATCATCCCCACCCCTGCTTTCTCCAGGAGCAGCTGATGTGAAACCAAAGCATGACACCTCACGCGTTATTCAACCAAATTGTAGTAATGCGACACGTTACATTCTCAGAAACAATAACGGCGTTGCAACAATGGGAAAAGTAATTAATTAGATTACTGAAAAATAAACTCTGTTAGTAACGCCGTTATACTCTAACGCCGTAACTTCCAACACTGGTCATCTGGAGGCGTGTCCTGCTGAATTCAATTACTGGAGTCAGATGGGTATTTAAGTGTAAACCACGACGGCAGCCCTCATTGTTTGAAGATCAAAGAGAGTAAAGACCATCGACTCTACCCTGCACGCCACTCCTCCAAGCATGAGCTCACTGACAGGGCACTTGAGTATTGCACTTTTATTTGTTATAATTCGTATGCACTTTTAAATTTATTATTGCTAATTTTTATTTCTTTTCTGCTCTTCTACAATGTTATTAAATCTATCACGCAGAAGGCGATGCAACCCTAATAATCTGCATGTTGAATCTGTCCATAACTGCCTTTTCTACTTTCTCATTAGGCTTGTGGAAATGCCAGTCTGTTGTGAACAAAGCTGATTTCATTACAGCTTTTGTTCAACATTTTTGTCTTTCAAATGTAGCACTTACAGAAACATGGATCAAACTCTGCCACTCCTGCTGCCCTCTCCCATAAGGGCAGCAGGAGTGGCAGTGGGAGTGTCACACGCACATCACAACCACCTTCAGGCAATCTCTCCATCTGTCGTGCCTGCTCTCACCCACATCATCAACTCATCTCTCTCCACTGGGTCATTCCCCACAGCTTTCAAAGAGGCCCGCATCACACCACTACTTAAGAAACCCACTCTCAACCCTTCACTGTTAGAAAACTACAGACCGGTTTCCCTCCTTCCCTTTACTGCCAAAGCTCTGGAGCGAGTTGTGTTTAACCAGCTCTCCTCCTTTCTCACACGAAACAACCTCCTGGACCAGAACCAGTCTGGGTTCAAGAGCGGACATTCCACCGAAACTGCTCTGCTCTCAGTCATCGAAGCCCTGAGACTGGCAAAGGCAACATCCAAGTCATCTGTCCTCATCTTACTGGATCTGTCTGCTGCCTTTGACACCGTTAACCATCACATCCTCCTGTCTTCTCTCGATGGGTGTCTCTGGAACGGCATTGCAGTGGATTTAAGTCTTACCTCTCGGGTAGGTCATTCAGAGTATCCTGGAGAAACAAGGTCTCTGAGTCCCAACATCTTAATACAGGGGTGTCTCAGGGCTCGGTGCTTGGACCGCTACTCTTTTCCATTTACATGACATCTCTTGGCTCTGTCATTCAGAAGCATGGCTTTTCCTGTCACTGCTATGCAGTACATTGGGCATGAAATAGCTTTGTTTTTGCAGACCTTATTGCATGTAATGGTCAATCGTGTATATAAACATATAAATGTAAAAATAAAAAAAATTAGTGAGTATATTTTCAGATTTAGTAGTTATTTTGAAATGTTGTACTTGTTTGGTTTCCAGTCTGGTGCAACATGATTTGTGCAGATGTGCACAATCTTGCTCCACTGTCACAGAGAAATAGAACTGCTGTATCTGCGGCGGAGAAGGCAGGGCTTGCTTTGAAATTTGTTCATTGACTAGAATGGAAGCGTATTTGCTACGGAGTGCACGGTGCTTTGCGTACAGTGTAAATTGGGTGTTAGTCATTAAAAGTGCGGAAGTATGGAGGATGGAGGATGTTGAAAAAGTGTCTTGTTACTTTGGAGATCCCTGTGATCCCCAAAGTAACAAAGTTATTAGGCTCGAGCCGGTGATAACTGGGAGGGTATATTGTTTTTGCTCGAGTTATTTATTTTAATTAATTTTTTATTTTTTTTTCTGCAAATTTGATCCTCAATTTGACCCAGTAAATGTGCGCAAAAAGTACATTTTATTGGCCATGTTACGCCGGGACCTGGTTAGCGGCTGGATGTCAGAGAGGTACGACGAGCAATGAGACACTGGAAGCACAGAGTTGCCATAGACCACTGTTTTTTCTTTTTATTTCTGTTTCTTTTTCAATAAATAATTCCAAAAGTGCTAGGTGTAAAGGTGCAATGGAGGAAGGATGAGCTCAGTTCTCTCCAGCAGTCAACCCATACTGATACTTTGAGGCGCCTTAAATATGTTTCCACTAACTGGCTAAAACCAAACCCAACCCCACAGGTAAGTTCCTTAACCTTAGCTTTTCTTAAAACCCTGTTAATAACCTCCCAAAGCAATACTAAACAATAATCCATATTTACAACCCCAAACCAATTCACAAACTCTAAAACCAAACACCTATAATTATTTAAAACCCATAAACCATAAAACACTGTTTCACTTCTCCCCTCTCCGTTCTCCTGCCTTGGTCTGGCCCGGAACCTTTTTAATGTTGGTTGTTCCCCCGGGGACTCTTTTGGCCAGACACCTGGAGACAAGGAACAGAGCGGTGAGTAAAACCAACACACGGCACCAAACCACCTTTAAAAACACACTACACCCCACTACACCCAACACTTAACACCAAACACACAATTATACACATCTATTGCACATTTTGCTTCTAACTGTTTGTTCTCCTCCCAGACCGGCCGCCATCATATAACGCGCTCCGTCCGAGCCACAGGTGAAACTATAAAACAATCAATAAATTATTTAAAAACAATCGTGTGCAATGTCCTTTTTTTATGTGCAAATTTGCATTTGTTTAAAGTGCTGTGTGCTAGACGAGTGCAAAGTGCATTTCCAAAGTGACCAGTGCGCTATTCCCCATTACATTTCTGTAACGAACAGTCTGTTCGTTACAGCCACTAAACTCAAGCCTGGCAAAATGTATGTATTTTAAGTATTTGAAAAAATAATAAAAAGGAATGACTCAGTGGCGACCCCTGGAAAATGAAAATACATTCGGCCTATGGAAGTGAAAGTAATTTCTTCCAACGTAGAAAAATGAAACTTGGTACATTCATAGGACACCTCAGGGCAAACAGAAAGGTCTATAACAGCCACAGCCTAAACTCAACAGGAAGTCCGCCATGTGGGGTGAAAGGCGTGGCCACCTAAATCGCACCCCATACGCCAAAAGATTAAACTCATTGTGTTTTCTTCTAAAAGGCTCCAAATTTGTTGAGTATTATCTAGACACGAGTGCCAATAAAAGTTATCAGTTTGTTTTTTGATACATTTGTGGCTGTGGTTGTAATGAGCCTGTGAAGAGGCAGCCATTTCTTTGGGAAATAAATACCATTTACCAATTGCCAGGATTCTTCCTTTGGAGGAGGCTCCTCCAGAGCCAAGACTAGAGTCTTGGAAAACTCCTCAGAATCTTTTTGAACTGGTTATCCTCCCCAAAAACTTAGCTCTAGAGACCAGAGCCATCTTTTGTACCAGGCTGTCAACATAATTTTTACACTTGTAAAGTCGGCATTATGTAAAGTCGGCATTATGTAAAGTCCTTATATTTCTGCTTTTGGAGCCTGCCCTCTGGTGGATGGAGGTATATCGCTGTATTTTGCCGTATGGCGGCGCCCTTACTCAAGGACCAAGGAGGTTCGATGACAACTATTCTAAAAACAACGTAGTACTAGTAGGCTGTTGCTATTACTGTTGTTGCTTTGTCCATAGTTTTAAAATGCAGGCAAGAAGCGTATTTTTTTCCAAACATTTATCCATGCTGGGGGGGGGTACAAAAGTGACAAAAGAGGCTTGAGGATACTTTTGCTTCATTGAAAGTGTACTGCCAACTGTAAATAGAATCTGGTCTGCGTAAAAAGATGTGTTGATGATCTAAAATCGACTATAAAATTAAAGTTTATTAAAGTGTACGCTCTCAGACAGCCTGCATAGCTCCGAGCAGTCACAGCAAGAATCACTGAGCCGCTGCTGCTGTAAAATGCTTTGCTGTTGTAGTTTATGTTCACTAATTAAAAGTTACTTTAGTTAAAGATACTTGGTCTGTCAAATAAAGGCTACTTTCCACATCAACTGTGTCCTCATCATATTCAGACGGACAGCTTTTTTTGAGACCTCGCAGGCAAGATAAACGGAAAGTAACAAATTAGATTAAAATATGATTGTAGTTACATTTGTTTTCATATTGCAGATTATGGAGGAGTTCTACCGCATTACCTTGGCCAAACTGGACCAATATACTCTCAGGTTGTTCAACTCTAAGGGAGGCATAGGCAGTTCACCACAGGGGGCCCGTGCCCTTGTAACGTGAAGCTCAGCCCACGCAGTGGCCTTCCCGCTAAGGACAGACGAAACAGCAATTTTATATCTTTGTTTCGCAACCGTCGCACTCCCCTTAAAAACCAGAGCGTGCAGGTTCCCAGGACTGACAAAAATAATTTACAAAGTACAAATCGAGGTCCAGGGATCTTATAGCTGGCTACAGCCATGTTTAGGCTATGTCCCATTTTCTCTGAATTAGTTTCCAACACTAAATGCAATGAGTTTGCATTGTTTTTTAACGACAAGGTTCAAGGCATTAAACATGCTACAGTCTACTGCAGCCACATAGGAGACATTTGTTTGGGTTAACACATTTTACACCCATTATTGACAGAACAATTGAAAAAACTGTCTCCAGCCTGAGTTCATCCACCTGCTGCCTCGATGTTTTACCCACTAGATTTCTAAAATCAGTACTGTTGAGCTGAGATGCAGACCACACCCTTTCTGCCTGGAAGGTTTGGTGCAGGGTGTGGCACACAGCTGCAGATAGTTAATTAGTCATCAGGTGGTAAGGATCTAGTGATTTTTAAGGGGATAAGAGTCATTCGCAGGGAGACAGCAGGTTGGGAAAATGTGTGGAGAAACTGGGTCTGAAAAGTGATACTGCAGGACTAAAGCTTGGGTCTACAAGGAAGGAAGGAGTTGGTGAACATTTGGGTGTGCAGTGTGGTGGATTTTAGCATTTAAGTAAATCATGCAATTATGCTTAAGGGAAGATGTGTGTAAATGTTGTGAAATCATGTTTGGATTGTGTGTTAAAGTGGTATACATCTAACATTTATGAAGGTATCGGTAAAAGCAATGTGTTGTAAAGATTGTTAAGAAAGCTGGTAGTATGGAAGTGTGGGTTTTATAGATTAAAACTGTTAGAGGTTAAGGGTAGAATTATTTGAGTAGTGCTTTAAAAGTGTTTTCAATGTATTTGGGTGATTTAGAGATGGGGGTTTCTTTCCGTTTAGCTGCAAGATTAATTTAGTGTTTAAATTTAAGTATTTGATCCTGGATTGTGATGCTGTATTATGGTTACTTGGGCTTATTGTATATTTTCTTGATCTACTTGTGTTTGTGTTTAAGGTTTTTTACCTGCTTATGGCCATGGCAACATTTAAATAAAAGAAAGAAAAGATTCCTGGTCATTGAGTAAAATCCAGTCCAAACCTTCAAGAACAAGCATACCCTTTCAAGTGGGGGAAACTGCAGGGTTGAACCTCACTAGAGTGGGGGAACTTGACAAAACTAAGCAGTTTGTTACCACAACTCACTGATCGAGTCAATTCCTTACAGTCTGGAACATTTCCAAGGGCCTTAAAAACTGCTGTCATTAAGCCTCTCCTAAAGAAGAGCAGTCTTGATGCTACAGAGATCAACAACTATAGGCCCATATCAAACCTGCCATTTTTAGGGAAAGTCATCGAAAAAGTCTTATATCAACAACTTAATGACTTTCTATTACTTAACAACTGCTTTGATCCTTTTCAGTCAGGATTCAGGCCCCATCACAGACTGAGACTGCACTCATCAAAGCCACAAATGACATCCGTCTGAACACTGACGGGGGCAAAGTCTCTGTCTTAGTTCTGTTGGACTTGAGTGCTGCGTTTGATACAGTGGACCATGAAATCCTGTCACAAAGATTAGAGGAATGGATAGGTATCTCTGGAACTGCTCTTAAATGGTTTCAGTCCTATCTTGAAGACAGGAAGTACTTTGTTTCAGTTGGTAACTGTGTATCAGACCAAATGGCCCTGACATGTGGGGTTCCACAGGGGTCTATCTAGGGACCTCTATTATTCAATCTCTACATGCTTCCTTTAGGCCAGTTAATAAGCAGCTGTGGCGTATCCTACCATAATTATGCAGATGACACTCAGATTTACATTTCACTCACAGCAGGTGAAAATGGACCGATCCATTCACTGTGTCACTGCATCGAACAGATTGATGTGTGGATGCAAAATAATTTTCTCCAACTGAACAGAAACAAGACTGAATTAATCATCTTTGGGCCACAGAAATATCGAGAAAGTGTCAGCAGTCACCTCGTCTCTTTTTCTAAAATCTAAAAACCAGGTTAGAAATCTAGGGGTCATCATGGACTCAGACTTAAATTTCCAGAGTCACATTAAGTCAATTACATCATCTGCATTTTATCACCTTAACATTTCCAGAGTCAAAGGAATAATGTCTCAAGCAGACTTAGAGAAACTTATTTATGCTTTTATCTCCAGCAGGTTAGATTACTGTAACGGCCTGCTCACTGGTCTCTCAAAACGAGGGTTAAGACAGCTGCAGCTTATTCAGAACGCTGCTGCTCGGGTTCTAACTAACACCAGGAAGTACAACCACATCTAATGTGCGATTAGTGTTGTATAAACTTGAGGGTCTGGAGAATGAAGGACCTGAATAATAGATTAACTGATAATGGATGATTCGTTTAGAAATGAGCAACATCTATCTGTAAGCTACTGCACAAAGGGACAGCAGAGTGTGACCACTGTTCAACTTTGTGTAACAAAAGTCTGTTCAGCTGAGAGGTCTCGTGCACCTGGTGAGAAGCTCCTCAGTTTTTAATGAGACTTTTTTTGTGCCTTTTGTTTTGATTGTCTTCTGAGTCAGCGGTTAGTCCTAAACTCTTCAGCTGACTGTTATAACTAGGGATCAATATTTTCTGTTTTTATGTGTATCAGCGATACGCGGCTGCTGCGTTCGCCGATCCTCACAAGGAGCTGTGTTGATGGAGACACTGCAGTTCACCACCCCTCCCCCACTAGCACAGTGCTGGAATCTCTACAGCCGACCCAACGCTTTTCTGTGCCCCGAAAGCATTCCCTCCTGCCCTGTTCTGAGCTGCTCCAACCCTGGTCTAGTAAAAATGTTTATATGCAATACATTTATTAAAATATTTTTGGTGTAAAGGACATGAAAAATGGGAGCTCTAGAACCACCACTGAAGGGAGGAGGCATTGGCCTGAAGTTGCAGGCTATTCTGCTTAAGGTAGGCTATAAACAATTCATTATTTTTAAACTTAGACACTGATTACAAAGTCGTTCTGGGCATAAAGGTCTTTGAGGGAATGGAACAACATCACAATCCCAAGCATTTAGAACTTCTTCGATTAACTATATATATACGTGTATTGTTGATGCAGTTGAACTGAAGCTTGTGTCAGGTGTCTCAGATGCAGCAGATAAAAATGAAAAAAGTTAAAACTATATATTTGACATGGCTTAGACTAAATTAAATCATCTCACCATCATCTGAGAAAATAGTCAGCACAATGTTGCCCTGACGAATGAGGTCACTGAATATTTCTGCATCCACTTCTCTCCCTGTTGAGTCTTTAAATGCAACAGTTGTTTCAAGTGGCAAGCAAAATTCCTCAATTATTGAAAGAGAATCACAATTAAAAACAGTTTAAATCTGTTGCCCAAGGATTTCAACTGGTCTAAAAATAAGAAAGGCTCGTTCTCCTGATTTTAGGACATTTATGATCTATAAATATTATAAAAAAGAATAAAATATCAATATGAAATGAGATGTGACTAGACTTGTCCTCTATGGACCAGTTAGTTCTCTGCATTGACCATCTGTAACACACTGAGTTATATTTAGATCCCAATTAGTTGCCATAATTCAACAAGACACATTGTGGAAATGCTGTCATTATCAAACTCTAGCCCGTTTAGATTCACATACCTTTTTGAAGAAACTGCATAAAATCAAAGTGTCTGTCAACCTCTACCAACCTCACCTACTTCTATTCCAATCTGTACTTCACCTGGACCAGGATAAGAGTCGCAGTGTGGTTAACACTCCGGCCTCACAGCAAGAAGGTCCTGGGTTCGATTCCCATCCAGGACAGGGCCTTTCTGTGTGGAGTTTGCATGTTCTCCCTGTGTCTGTGTAGGTTTCTTCCGGGTTCTCCGGTTTCCCCTACCACCAAAGACATGTACAATAAAGGACTACAGATGGAAATTAGCTGTTAGGCTAGAATCTGGTACAAGCTTCTCTGCTTCGGCTTAATGTACAATTTGTACATTGTACGCTGTCCTAAAGAAAAAATAAAATAAAATAAAATAAAAGCTGCAAAACATACAGCATAGTCTCAGGCACAGACAGTGTAAATAGGCTGAAAGCCAGCATGTGCTTTGCAGCTAATTTTAAGTGAAAGCAAAAACATCTACAACAAATTAGCCTAAAAGATATATAATACTAGTGCTGGGCACGTTAACGTGTTATTTTTGCGTTAACGCATTAATGAATTAACGACGACAATTATTTTATTGTGCGTTAATGTCGGCCAATTAATATTGTGAAAGATGTCGGTCTGAAGAACATTCTTAGGATCACAACGAATGCCTGCGCCTCTGAGCTGCCCTCATGACGCACCCTCACAAGAAGAATATACGAGTTGAATGAAAAGGAGAGGAATTCAAAAGCGACGACGTTACAACGTGCACCAACTACTACCCTCACAGGAGACGACTGGACATCGCTAGGCAACCATTATTAGCTTGCGGTGTTACAGTGCATTATATTGATGAACAGCAGGAACTGCACTCACATGCTCCGACTGTAATAAAAACACAGACATTTATATTGTTTACATTGTTATAATGTTATGATCGAGGCTCTGGACATAACTTGTTTTTCTTTAACAAACTAAACAAAATATTAATGCCCTGGCAGTGGCAAATATTTTTGGTTTAATATTTAATTTGATTACATTAATGCTTAAGTTGAGATTTACAAGAAATATTTCAACTGCTACTAACTTTTATCTGCCGTAAAAAACACCTTATTTGTTTAAAGTATTTTCAAACCAAGTGTTATGGCACTTTTGTTTATATAGCAGTACGTTCAAAATAAAAGTATGCAATACACAACATTTTAATTCATTATTAATTTTTTTGTATAATGCGATTAAATTCTTTAATCGTTGCCCAGCACTAATTAATACATATACTAAAATGTACAAAAGATTGATGCATTATCAATTACTAGATTGCTGTTAATTGTTTGATTAGTTTTCTTCAGTTGGTTGGCTACAAATGAAAAGGCTATCGGTTAACTAACGGCAACCACATTGTCACCAGTCAGCACCAAATGAGAATTGTGTGTGTGCTTTATCTGCAGATGTTTCAGTTCAAGTGGAATTATCTACTTAAAATGTGTCCACACGTTGTCAAATTTTACTTACCAAGAAGAGCAGCATACGAGGGAAAGTAAAAGGCACGTCTTATCTTGTCTCCAATGGGAAAGGAGGAAATGAGTGGAAGGATCTTCAGATCATAGGGAGTTAGCTAAAATCTAACATGATTAAAACTTTCATTCTGAGCTTGATTTATTAAAAAAGTGTTAAATTAAACACACAGTTTTTGCTGTGTAGGCTTTGTGATAAATACATTGTGAGCAGTGATTTGTATTTTAAAATTAAAGTCAGGGTGGAGGACAGGCAGTGGCGGACTTCAGCCACGGTCACTGAGGAGCGCTGCTTGGTTATGGACAGGCTGTTGAGATTTTTAAGGAGGTTACGAAGGAAGCAGTAGGATTTTAAAATGGCACCATCATTTATAATCAAGAAATCCTCAGGCATTTGCCCTTTGTGCTTGATTACCGACTGTTTCAAGTTTGTCTGGAAAAAAAAAAACAATTTTTTGAAATTTTTATTATTAATAATAAAAACTTTTATTTGGCCTTGCCATGCTTTTGATTGTGCACCAGACCCTTGAGGCCTAAAGTTTTCAAGAGCTGAGAAAATGGGAAACCCTTCAGGATCCTCCTGTGCTTGTAGGCATGAGATTGTGTTTGCCAACCTTATCATAGCTTCTCCTCAACCTTTCCTTGCCAAACTGTGCTGTGACACAGCATCACTGTAGGTTAACTCCAGCCGAGTTTAACATTCTGTATCTGTGCAGCTGGCTCACAACTCCTTTCTTAACCCCTGTCCTGATAGCAGCACCATCTGTACAAAGTTTTTGTAGCCACTATCCTGGCCCATCTCGGTCTGTCACCACTTTCTCCATAATTTATGACAAAGACTCAGTGTGGCTAGCATCAGGTTTGTTCACTGATTTAATTGCAACAACATGCACTTGCAACCTTCCAGCAGTAGCCCACCTGACAAAACCTAGCTCCTGCTCCAACTCTGCAATTCAGCAGCTTGATTGTACATTATTTGGACCATATTTGGCAGTGATTTGAAAATATTGTGTGAAAATGATTATTTCCATTTATAATGCTGAGAGTACTTTTAACCATTTGCTGGTATTTGATCAAATATATGGACTAGGGAGGAGAGAAGCTCACTGCGTGACATTAGCTAGTAAATCATACTCAATGTTTTTTGTTTGGTCAAATCAGGGCTGTTAAAACACTTTGGCTAGGTATCATCACCTTCAGCATCATACTGAGGTGGGGAAAATATAAAGAACTTTACAGGAAGGAATTGGAGCTTGGATTACCTCGGTCTCTGCTCCACAATCAAACCAAATCTCCCAGACTGTTAGGTGTGACCCTTCAACATTCTTGGCCCCAACCAGGGGGGTCAAAAGTAGGGCACTACAGTGCACTCGTTTTGGGATCCACTGCACATCTTTGACAGACTGAAAGTGTTATGTACTGACTTTGTTAATCTGTCTATCACCACTGATTTACAAACTGCAGCTATTCAATATACAGTGTTTAACATGGGGCAGACTTACAGCAAGGCAAACAAAATGTAAAAATATACATAGAAAGGGTTGACATCTGGACACAATCAAAAAAATTAAACCCAACTGTAAAAAGCAGAAGTAACAAACCTGAGGCTAATCACTGTTATTAAGAGACCGCTAACACACTGCTCCGCTCTTACCGACAAAAGGATTAAGTGGCAGCTGACATATGGTGAATAGGCAGCGTTCTGTGTGATTTGTGGCATGTTGGTGGGGGGGTGGGGGTAATGGGGGGGGTCACTCAGCAGCCCTTGGAGCTCGTCAGATTGTAAATAATTTAGAGTCTGACTGAAGGAGATAGACGCAGCTATGGCGTCTTCATAAAAACATAAGAATTATGATTTACCCTACATCACAACATCTGCACACCCATATCTGTGTCTTAGTAGAGGTTCAACAATAATAATGTTATGATGCTATGACATGTGACTATTGTACAATTTTCATTATGGTATTGGTCAGTCAAGAGAAGAATATTCCATTGTGCTAAATGTTGAATGATGGTCTATACAAACCAAGTATGATCTAGATATGCAAAGACAAAGTCTGGGGTGCACGTAGCAGAGTGGTTAGCACTCCTGCCTCACAGCAAGAAGGTCGTGAGTTCAAAACCCGGCCGACCCAAAACATTCTCGGTCGACTCCGGTCTTTCTGTGAGGAGTCTGCATGTCCTCTGTGCTTCCTCCCACCGTCCAAAGACATGCATGTACAGGTTAATCGGGCAACTCTAAAAGTCTCCCTAGTGAATGAATGTGAGAGTGATGGTTGTCTGTCACTGTCTGTCTCTATATGTCAGCCCTGCGACTAACTGGCCACTGTCCAGGGTGTACCCCTCCTCAGGCCCAAAGCTGCTGGGATAGGCTCCAGTCACCCGCGACCCCTAATGGGACAAAGCAGTAGAAAATGAATGAAAGAATGAAAGTCTAAACCAGAACCTCCCCTCTATAGAGGTCCGGGAGATGGCGTCATCCAAATGTAGGCCTCTGGCAAGTGCCACATCTGTACTACAATATAAAAAACTAAACTGTAGAAAAGCATTGGGCCCATTTCCAAGACAGTTCACGGTACATTTGTGTAACGTGTTGTCCCACTAAAACATATTTAAACAGAAGAAAAAAAAAAACATTGATGTTCGCTTTCATTTAGTAACTAGTGTCATTAAACAGCAGATTAAGAGCAACTAGTGTGCTGTAAATCAGACATACTGACACAGAATATGTTTAACATTCTATAATTAATATACAATGTCTTGATATAGCAAAGAAAAACAGCACTTGGTAAAACTGAAAACAAAGGACACACATGGCTAATGAGCATAAATCAATAAAGCAAAGAGACATTTTGTGCGATGATGCTAAACATAAAGCTTATGAGACTAATGTCATTGTCTAATGCCTTTTAGTGACAGAGTAGAAAATAGGAGAGTCAAACACCTCTCCAGGTAAAGAACTATGACACTGAGTACCACTGTAGAGCATGGAGAGAGTTACAGCCGAACTATACATTATTACGCTCCATGATGGAAGCATTAGAACACACTGTAGCTTGAGTGTTCAGGGCTGAGCTGAGCCAGTGGACCGTAAGACAGTGTTTGGTGGATGCTGCATATACAGTAGGCCTATGAAATTGTGCGATTAGATGTGGTGTTGTATAAACTTTAGAGGGTCTGGAGAATGAAGGACCTGAATAATAGATTAACTGATAATGGATGATTTGTTTAGAAATGAGCAACATCTATCTGACAGCAGAGTGTGGCCACTGTTCAACTTTGTGTAACAAAAGTCTGTTCAGCTGAGAGGTCTCGTGCACCTGGTGAGAAGCTCCTCAGTTTTTAATGAGACTTTTTTTGTGCCTTTTGTTTTGATTGTCTTCTGAGTCAGCGGTTAGTCCTAAACTCTTCAGCTGACTGTTATAACTAGGGATCAATAATTTCTGTTTTTATGTGTATCAGCGATACGCGGCTGCTGCGTTCGCCGATCCTCACAAGGAGCTGTGTTGATGGAGACACTGCAGTTCACCGCCCCTCCCCCACTAGCACAGTGCTGGAATCTCTACAGCCGACCCAACGCTTTTCTGTGCCCCGAAAGCATTCCCTCCTGCCCTGTTCTGAGCTGCACCAACCCCGGTCTCTGTTACACTAGTCTTGCTGCTCTGGTGAGGGAAGCTACAAAGCTCCATAGTCGAGGTGTTGTTCCCTGCACAGCCCACTCCAGTTCTTCGGTGTAGCCACAAGGCTAACTGGTAGTTACATATAGTATTAAATATTCAGTTGTTTATTTCATTTTTCCATTTTAGCGTTTTAACTAAATATTAAATCAAATAACGGATACGTTTTTGTTTCCCAATGTTCATTTTCAAAACAAAAACACAAAAACAGGGTATTTCCAATTTTTGGTTTTCTGTTCGGTAATAGGGAAACAGATGATTTTACAAGTTTGGTTTTCTCACATCAAGATGAAAATCCATTGGCTACCACGTAATCTTACCATGATGTAAAGAGTTGTTTCCCATTTTCAGTATTTTAGTTTAAGGATGTTTTTTCCATTTTTGTTTACCAATTTTAAAACAAAAAACGAAATATGATTTTGAAATTGAACAGCCACAACTTACACAGACCTATTAGTATCCACTTCTTTTGCAATTGTTATTATAACAATTATATACTACAAAACTTGGAGTAAATAAGTATATAAGTATAAACATTTAAGTGCTGGTTACTGCTGATTGCACCCCCTCTTTGTGGTGGCATAGTTGTCGTGGCACTAGGGATGTAACAATTAACCTTGAGCCGGTTGAAAAGCAATTCCACTATGTGACATTTTAGTCGGTTGAGATGTTAATCAAAGGGTATTTATTCTAGTTTGTCTCAAAAAAAAACTGCAACAAAATTGAATTGTGAGATCAGAATTGTGAATTGAATCGTGAGTTGAGTGAATTGTTACATCCCTAATCGCGACCATCACAGCCCTAATGATGACCCTCCTTTTCCATAATACAGATAAACAGTGCAAAAAAGTAAACGTTGGTAAAACACATGGACCAGTTTGAATGGTACAGTCCTTAAACTGTGAATTTAATAAGAAATATTGCCATTAAATGTAACAAACTCAGGGATTAATCAGTGAACTGAAAGACCTATAACTAAACATATGACAATTAACATCTAGAGCAGTAATTTTCAAACACTACAGCAATATTGGCCGTCTATACGAGTTAAAATTAATATAATGCTCCGCCCCCTCTGCGGTGAAACGGCTCTACCACTGAGCCCCCCATTCTATAACTGGTGCACATTGAATCTTATCTGAATGACCTATAACTAAACCGAACTGTCTAGATACAAAACTTTTTGTTCAAGTTCTTCTATTCAGACTACCAGTAAAATCTTTACTTCTAACTTCTAATATTGTCTAAAAACTCATTTACCTGCAGAAATAACAAACACAAAGCTAACAGACTCAACTGCTCTGTCTAAAACTGCCATTTCTATTTCAGCTGTGAGTGGCACTGGGTAAGCATCTGTATTTATAATAAATCTGTGTTTTTTATGATAATGAAAACTGCCATAAAACAAAAAAGTAGAAATCTTTTTTTTTTTAAATCACTGTCAAGACTGCATAATCTTTTCCAACAAAATGCTTCCACACATATAGTTTTTTCCACTGCGGGACAAATAAAGGCTTATCTTATTTCTTTTTTGCTCACCTCACGCTAATGTGTGAAGCAAAGCATCTATTAGAATTCTAATTAGCCAAAAGTCTATCTTTACAAGCCTATGCTTTTTAGACGTTTGCATTTCAGATGGCATCATCATTATCCAGTGTAGCTCTGAATAAGCTCTAAGGATTATTCTAAATTAACATTAGGTTCACAAACACAGCAAGATGTGGTTTTGTAGAACAGTGGCAGAAGCAGTGTGTGCAGTGGGCGGCTCTAGTTCTCAGTGACAGACTCAATCCGACAGCTCGTCAGAACAGGGATGGGCTGCCTCATGCTGGCATTAAACTTTTAGGCGGCGCTGGCCTGTTTTACACGGTGCTGCTCCCAGGCCGGGCTGAGTTGGAGCAGTGCCATGGGCAACAGCATGTCAGACATCAGGCAGCCGGTCTCAAGGTGCCACTGCGACACACACAGCGCTCGCATTAGACCAACTGGGACTGTGGACTACATATGCTAACATCATATTGATACTGCTAAAAAGCCTGTTGTACACCAGGACCCAAAGGTGCCTGCTACAAGGGCTTGGCTTGGGCTGTCAGCACGTACTTCTGCTTGGGATTTTACCCACCAGCTTTCATTCATGACATGCACAAAATAAATTGCACAGATGTACATTCGCCTTGATTTGATTCACGTAACTCTGCAATAGTTTTGATAGAAAACAGCAGTAAAACATGATTACAGGCCTACATGGTCCTGTCTCTGTGATGTGTTAAATCCAGGGCATACTGTTGTCTATGTGAGCAGGTGGTATCTTTTTACATGTTCTTCTGCAAAAACCACTGGAGATTTTGATGTTAAAGTACTAAATATGTTTTTTTACACAGAAAAATACTGTGAAAAAACATAAACAGAAAAACAGAAAATGGAAGCCAAGAAAATTTACATAAAAAAACTTAAAACTACTGTACATTAGGTCATCACCGCACACAATATATTCATTTATCTTCTTCTGACAGGCAGCCTTTCACTCTCACATTCATTTACCATGGGACATTTGGATTCTGTTTACCTAAACATGCATGTCTCTCCCCGTGGGGCCAGGACTTCCCTGCAAAAGAGATTTGTAATGTCAGTGGAATTTTTTGGGATAAATAAAGGTTAAAAAAAATCATTTGTATCCTGTTTTTGTCTTTAGTCAATAAGAACTACAGTATATCATTGAGCAGAGGATACACTGCATAATATGAAGCCAAATACTCTTGTCACACTGTGGATTAAAAAACAGTTTTGATTTAGATTTGTGCATTCTGTAAAGAGACGCGTGATGTGATTCAAAACATTTATCTATTTATGTGTTTACTGGTCTGTGGTGCATGCAGTCTTTATTTATGTTTAATGTTGTTTTTATCTTCATTAAACATTTAAATTGCTTGCACACAAACTGAGTGTCAGAGCCATTTTGCACCTTTTGTTTATTTGCACCGCCTTCCATCTGTGACGTAGCTGGCCGCTAGCAGTTTTGAGCAGTGAGAAGATAAATATCAAGAAGAGGTAAAATGGCGTGGTCCACAACTTTAAATTTTCAGTTATTCATATTTACAAAACTCCCATGCCCTATGCACTGGCGACAGCAGACCAGTGGCTTCTCCAAAAACAGAACAAGAAGAAGAATATACAATGAATGAAAAGGCACCTTAAATACCATCCTCCTTAATTAAATCACACCACTAAAACCCCAAAGGATCGTACTATTAACATTAGCTTCTTAAAACTAAGTTAAAATCATCCATAAACATAAACCATAACCATAAAGTATATACAAACACAAATTTGTATATAAAACCTTAAACAATACAACAATGTAGTCTAAAACCCATAAAATCCTTAAGCGCCTAAATCTGTTACCCCTACACCTTCCCTTGACTTGGTCCAGGCTGGAAATTTTAAATGAGCTCTTGTTTCCCCGGGGACTCTTTTAACACCTGGACACAAGACAAAATTAAGGTAAGAACACACACACACTACCTAATAATACCTTCACACAACACATATTGCACCATATATTGCCTAAATGGTTTTAGTTCTAATGACTATTCTTTTTCCAGGGCTGACCATAAACCAATCAAAGTGCTCCACAACAACTGGATCCAACAATAGAAAGACAACAATCAATAAATACACTTCAAAACCAAATTGTGTGCAATTATGTCCTTACAGTTTTAAAGTGCTGTGTGCTTTTAAAATGCAATAGTGCAAAACATAGTATATTATATAATGACATTTAATATGCATATAAAATTAATATTACTAGATTAGATATTTGAACGGCCTTTAAAAGATGCATTAATAAGAAAAAAATGTCAGTATATAGCCTACAGTATATATAAAGAGAGAAAGAAAGCTGCTGCTACATAGAGGGACTCCATAAAGTATAGAATTGGGGGGTGCAACTGTTTATAAAATCCTTCTTTGATCTTCTCCAGTTGCCATGGTTGACATGGTGTGCCACAGCCATAATGCTGGAGATGGTGATACATGGCTCTTCCACATTAAGGGCCCGATTTTACGGCTGGTGAAAGTTTCATAGTCAGCTGATTTGCCATCTTCCACCTGGTTCAAGTGTGGACAAGTCGCCATGTATCACTGTAGGCATTTTGAGGTGGGGTTTTGGCGCAAGACACATTGAGGCCCTAATAACACTTATGAGATTATGTTAGAATATGGACACAATAATCACAGCAGGACACTAAACGCTGCACCTGCCACAAAAGGCAGCACAGACTTTACGAACGTTTACGGAAGAAGCAAGCCATGTTTGGCTAGTACATGACTATTTGTACATGACTGTACTGAGGTGAGCTGGACAACACAGACCAACGGCTTGTGCAGTTGCCCGCTGGAGAGAGTTTATCAGGCGCACAGATGACACTAGAGAAAGATTGTTAGTGATCCAAACCGTCCCCATGTCTGTCCCCCTCACTGTCTTTACAAAAGGTGACAAACATTGATAAAACAGAGTATTAATCAGGGTTTCCACTATGTACATTAGCCCACCACTCCTTACTTATTGCCAAAATGTCCGAAAGGACCAGTTCACGGAAATGAATCGGACTTCCCTTCACTAACGCACAATATTATTCTACAATAGAATTCTAGATTATGTTCTCAATGGACACATACAATAATGATGCTGCTGCCACCAACGTTTTCCATTCTCTGTGTTTAAGCCCAAAGATCTACACTTTGTGTGTGCTCGTGAAGAATTAGTATTAGCCGCTACATACAATTATAGCACAATAGGAGTTAACTATACTGCACAAATGTGTGTGACCACAGTTCAACATTTAGGCACAAGAGTTCACTTGCACCTGGTGACAGGCATTATCTGGATGAGCATTGTATCATTTTTATGCAATAAATTTTTTTCTTCATGTTTTGGTGTGGCCAAGAATAAAACAAACACACAGACAGTTCTGATCTTTTGATCTCATCCCCACTGCATCTCAGCCCTAAACTCTGCAGCTGTGGTGCATAATAACAGTCCCACATTGGTGTAGCCACAGTAATCTGTCCACGTTCTCCACAATGCTCCATGCTGGAACACTGCGTGGCATTCTTCTCAAAAGAAAACAGCCTGAGGCCCGCGGCGGGACACAATTCAAGAGGAGATGACTGAAGCACATTGCCACGGACCTGGGCTTTGGCTCAATCCTAGTGGTTCAAAAACTCACCAGAGCTCCCCTCCTCAGAGAGCAGCTCTGGTTCCAACCTACTGTAGCAGACCAAGGACCAAGTCACAAATTCCACCCGGATTAACTGTCTATGTCTTTGAATTATCAGTGTTGTTTCCAGGAAACAAGGAGGCAACGTGATTAACACGGTTTGGCTTTCACCAAAGGTAATTCGAACCAGGACCCAGACCAAAAGGTGATCCATGGACAGGAAAGAACACTGTCGCCATGTAAAACAACAATAAATCCTTTGAGATAAGTTTGTTTATTCAGCTTTTTCCAGACCACTTTATTCCCATTTTGACAGACGTCAGAATGCGTTTGATCCCCCCAAAACTGAGTTTTGTATGATCAGACACTGCCATCTAGGGGCCAAATTGACAAATGAACCTAACTTCGCTAAAGGACATTTATGTGTTAATTTGAATCAAAGAAAGAGCTTGTATTAATGTGCTAATGTTCAATGTTGTCCCTTTACAGGATGTTGCTCCCTGACCGAGATCAAATAGACTTGTTTCTTTTATTTTTCAGCTGATAGCTTTAATAAAGGAGTTTAATGAATGTGTATTATATCAAAAGCCTTAGATATGCATCTTCTCTGTATACCCCTACAGTACGAGTGTTTTGTGTGTTTTATGAAAACCAAGAAAGACATTGCGAAGCAAGGAATTTTTTAAGACTTAGTTTAAACATTTAAACTTTAATTAAACTTCCCAAAGCGATGCCCCTTCTCCGTAAGACACACCCCGTCCCAAAGGTGATAAAAACCTGGCACACTGCCAAGAATCTCCCCTTCTTGTCTTCGCTCTGATCCTGCTTCTCTCCACGGGACTGTCCAACCCGGACCGTCCTGTCCTCTAATGCAACCCAAAGCTTCGGGCCTCGTGGAACCGAGTAAATTCTCTGCGTTAAAGCCTGCCAGTCTAGCTTGCTACGCAAAGTTTTCCACCTGCAAGCCGCTGCTAAAAATGCTTCCTCCAAGCCTGCTAACAGACGGAAGCCATTTTGGCCCTTGATTTTTAAAGAACGTGCCTGCTCACGTGTTTGCTCGAACAGAAACGAGCAAGGAGCAAGTTTAAACCAGTGAAAGCCAACTTCTAAGACTTCCTTTCAGTGAGTCACCGTTTATTTTTAAAGACTTTATTTTTCCCACTATCCGGAAGTCTGCTAAGGGATTAGCCAGTCAACTAGCTTCAACAGACCGTTTCCGCCTCAACGCTACACCGCCGCACAGCAACCTGTCTGGAGCGGCGTGCACTTTACAACCACTCTGCCTTTCGGAACCAGGCAGGACGCGCCAAATTCTGGAGGACACTTTCGACCTTATTGCAAGGGCGTCCCTGCACCGAACCCAAGACCAGAGTGAGTTTAAAACGTGGCACACACAAAGCCTGGCGTCTTAAAAACATAGTGTGTTAAAGCACTGACTTGGTAGACCAAGCCGCTTCCTACAAATTCCCCTTTGTTAAGTTTCCATAATCTAGAGTAACCTGTCTAAACATTCCTGGTTTCACGATACTTTCTGAAAGCAAATGTTTATCCCTGTGTTTATCCCTTATTGTTTTTTTAAATGCTTTCCCCATGCTCCCATCATATTATTCATCATTGTATAATCTTTAATAAAATCCGATAAAAGACATTAATGTTTCTCTGTTTATATTAGGAAATTTTGGAAAACCAGAAGAATTCTCTTCCTTCAGATTAATGAGACTAGATTATACCTAACAGTTTCTTTGGACCTGTCCAAAACCAGAGTGGTGCCCCTTTCAATTAGAAATAAATTTTAATAAATTAATAATATCACATTTTAATTATTAAAATTTATATTAAAATTAATCTGATATGTTTAAGCAACAACATAGTTCGCTACAGCAGGCAGAATATTGGACAGTGACTCTACAGAGGATTTACTGAGTTCAGAAGTGTGATGGCGACTGGCAGGAAAGATTTCCTGTGTCGCTCGGTGGAGCAGCGTGGCAGTAACCGTCTATTGCTAAACGGGCTCTTGCAGCTGACCAGTACTTTGTGGAGCGGGTGGAAGGCAAAGTCCAGAATAGTCCGGATTTTAGACAGCATCCTTCTCTCCGACACAACAGTCAGAGAGTCCAACTCCTCCCATACTTCTTGATGATCTTATCAAGTCTATTAGTGTGCCTCAGCAGACCACAGCGTACATGATGGCACTGGCCACCATAGACTCGTAGAACATCCTAAGCATAGTCCTGCTGATGTTAAAGGACCTCAGCCGCCTCAGAAAGTAGAGACGGCTCTGGCCCTTCTTGTAGAATGTGTTCACGTTCTTGCCCCAGTCCAGTTTATTGTCCAAATACACACCCAAGTATTTGTACTCCACCACGTCCACACTAACCCCTTGGATAGAGATGGGGGTCACAGCAGCTTTAGTCCTCCTCAGGTCCACCACCAGTTCCTTAGTCTTCATTATGTTGAGCAGTAGGTGGTTCTTCTTGCTCCAGGTGACAAAGTTATCCACAACAGTCATGTACTCCTTCTCGTCACCACCGCTGATGCGTCCAACCACCGCAGAGTCGTCAGAGATCTTCTGAAGGTGGCAGGACTCTGTGCAGTAGTTGAAGTCTGTGGTGTAGAGGCTGAAAAGGAAAGAAGAGAGCACTGTCCCCTGGGGCGCCCTGGTGTTGCTGATGACAGTGTCAGACACACAGCTCTGCAGCCGCACATACTGTGGTCTGCCAGTGAGGTAGTCCACAATCCAGGACACCAGGGGGTCACCTACCTGCATCACTGCCAGCTTTTCAGCCAGCGGCCCTGGCCTGATAGTGTTGAATGCACTGGAGAAGTCAAAGAACCTGATTCTCACTGCGTCTTCGGGACCGGAACGAGGAACGACGTCTTCCACACCAGGGGTACTCTCTAGAGACTCAGGTTGAAGATCTGATGCAGAACTCCGCTGAGCTGGAGGGCACAAGCTTTCAGGACTCTGGGGCTCACACCATCAGGGCCTGCAGCTTTTCCTGCTCCAAGTTTCTGCAGTTGTTTCCTCACCTGTTCAGCAGTGAAAGTCAGTGTGGAGGTGTCGGGAGTGTGGAGGTGTCAGGAGGGGGAGGGGTGCCGGTGATCAGTGTGAAGGGGTCAGATTGGTTTGGGGACAAGGTGTGAGCGGGGCCATCTTGCAGATGAGGAGGGGGAGGAGGGGGGGGGGGAGATAGGAGTGGCTGCTGACTGCCGCTCTGCTGTGGAGACAGGAGTGTGGTCAGAGACCACAGTGTCATAACAGTTAAAGAACCTGTTGAACACATTGGCCTTGTCCACACTGGCCTTGATGCCTCCACCACTGGTTGGCTTGTATCCAGTGATGGTCTTCATGCCACTCCAGACTTCCCTCCTGTTGTTCTACTGGAGCTTCCACTCCAGCTTCCTCCCTTGCTTCTTCCTGGCCAGCTTCATCTGCACTCTCAGGTCCCTCTGCGTAGCTCGCACCTCCTCCCTGTTGCCTGCACTGAACGCCTTCTTCTTCTTGTTGAGTGTGATTTTAATGTCCTTTGTAATTTATGGCTTGTTTTTTGGGTAACAGCTCACGGTCCTGGCTGGGATAATGTTGTCCTTACAGAAGTTGATGTAGCTGGTGATGCACTCAGTAAGCCCATCTACATTTATTTACATTTATTCATTTAGCTGACGCTTTTATCCAAAGCGACTTACATTGTCCTACAGTAATTACCATGTTACAGTCACTGGAGGCAAGGTGGGTTAAGTGTCTTGCCCAAGGACACATCGACAGTATGAACTGTGGGGAGAGTGGGAATCGAACCAACTACCTTCGGGTTGAAAGACGACTGCTCTACCCACTGAGCTACTGCCGCCCCCTATGTCCTCTCCGTGGGGCTCAGTGAGTACCTGCCAGTCCGTCAACTCAAAACAGTGTCTCGTCAGTACATCTTCTCACTGTTCTTGTATTTGGGGGCTGACATTTCACTAGAGGCACGTAGAAGGTGGTGAGGTGCACCAGGTTGCGATTAGACACGCCCAGCGGGGGAAGGGAGGATGAGCTGTATGCATCCCGAACATTTGCATAAAGCAGGTCTATTGTTCTTCCCTCTCTGGTGGGGCAATCCACAGTTTGAAAGTGGAGAGAGTTTTGTCCAAACTCATGTGATTAAAGTTTCCAGAGATGGCAATGAAAGCGTTGGGATGAGCAGTCTGAATTTGGGCTATTGCGGAGTGAATGGTGCCGCAGGCACTGTTTGGGGTTGGCAAATGGGGGCACATAAACAGCCACGAAGATAGCATGTAAAAACTCCCTGGGCAAATAATACGGACGTAATCCAACAGCACACAGTTTCACATTCATGTTACAGATGCGCTCTTTAACTGTGATTGACCAGGGTTACACCAACGTTCATTCACAAGCACGGCAAGTCCGCCCCTCTTTGTGCTTACCGCTGCTGGCGTAGTGCCGGTCAGCTCGCACTGTGTGGTAGGCGTTGTCAGCGGTAATGTCCTGGTGCATCCATGTCTCTGTAAAGCATTAGACTACACTCGCGGTATTCCTTCTGACTTTGGACAAGTGCTGTTAGGGAATAGAGCAAACGTTCCCCATGAGGATGGAGAGGAAACACGGTTTAAATCTAAATCTCTGTTGGAAAGGTTTGAGTAAAAGCATCTGGACTAATTTTTCAAGGTGAAGACGTTTTGTCTCTAATTCCAAGAGACTTTAACAATTCTGAGTTTAACTGGTAGGAGAGCTGAGCTTATATCTCTAAAGGAAGGAGTTTCCCCTGAAACCAAACCTGATGGACTTGTTAAGTTGTTTTGTTCTCACAGTCATTAGCCACGAAAGGGAAGTGTGACTTCTGATGTGGGAGTCGTTAAGGCTCAGGAGAGTTGTTAGTGGCGCTGCTACACTCAGGCGCAAGGTAGTAAGGGCCACTGCTCCATACATATGCAGAGTCATTAGTGATCCTGCTCCATTCAGGTGCAGGGTCGTTAGTGTCATTGTCATTGATCGACCTCTGTACTACAGGTTGTATCCTGGTAACACCACGCCATGTATATATGGCTTACCCAAAATACACAAAGAAGAAATTCCACTACGACCCATAGTAAGCAGCACAGATTCAGCCACCAACAATATAGCCAAACACCTGGCCACCATTTTGGCTCTATTGGTAGGCCACTCACAACACCATATCATCAACTCACAGGACTTTACAAAATCAAACATCTACAACTAGACACAGACGAGACGATTGTCTCTTTTGATGTCACATCACTCTTTACCTGCATACCCACCAATGAAGCACTCATGGTTGTAAGGAAGAGATTATTACAGGACACTTCATTACAGGACAGGACCAACCTCACCTTGGACCATATTTGCAGTTTACTGGAGATATGCTTGAACACTACTTATTTCCAGTTCAGAGGTAACCTCTACAAACAAAAACATGGCTGCACCATGGGATCACCTGTCTCCCCGATTGTGGCTAACCTGTACCTGGAGGAAGTGGAGAACAGAGCTCTGGTCTCTTTCTCAGGTGCAGTGCCCAGTCACTGGTTCAGATTTGTTGATGACACGTGGGTTAAAATCAGAACCCAGGAAGTAGAAGCCTTTACAGAACACATCAACGAAGTGGACAAGAACATCAAGTTCACCCGTGAAGATGCCATAGACAACCACCTGGCTTTCTTAGACTGTGTGTGTATTTGTGACACACACAGATCAATATTTGCTGTTTGATTCCCACCACCCACTGCAGCACAAGCTGGGAGTCATCAGGACTCCTCAGCACAGAGCACAAGAGGTGCCCACTACCTCAGAAGTCTTATGTTTTGTTGACTTCTTTAAGCAAACCTTCTGCTGTACCAATTGCTACATGTGTCTGCTTTCCTTCATTCTTGCAAGAATAAACCTGCCCATTGCTTGTTAAATTATAATCTGTCTACGTGTCTCTCTGAATAAATATAAGGGCATAAAGAATTCTTATAACATTCATAAAGACATAACTATTAATATTATTTCAACATTTACAACTTAGAACACAAAACATTAAATAAAATGCTTATTAGAAAAAGTAGTGTCTGCATTCGAGGCAGTGTTTTCCTGTTCTGACACATCCTCCTCATCTTAGAAGGTCAGATCAAGGGCCTGTTCACACTGATGTCAGTCACTGAAATGGCAGCTCAGGTACCTTTACAATATTTTTAATCCCCACCACCACCACCTCTCAAATCAAATTGATTGAAATGTATTACTTTTTAGATTATTTTATGACATTGGCAGGTGCTTGTGTTTACAGGTATTCACACCCTGGTCCCCAACTTACAATGTTGTTATTTTTCCATGGGGCCCTGGTCACAGTTAAAAAATATTTTTACTTTCTGAAATAGCCTTCTCCTGCTTTGTGAGCGTCAACTATTTTCAGTTTCAGTTTTCTAGACAACTGCTTAGAAGAACCCATGGTGCTGATTGTTGGGGCAAGGTGGGCATTTAAAACCTTTGAGATTGACATCACCTGGTCTATCCAGACGATGATTGAGAACAATCCATGACACTGTCAGGTCTTAGCTTGCCAAAGGGGGCAGTACAAGGTATTAACTCTGCAGGGTGCCCAAAATTTAGCAGACACCATTTTTTTTGTTTTTTGTTATTTTTAAAGTGTAAATAATGGAAATAAATTCGAATTTTTTTTTTACTTATTTAAAGAACGTCAACTCTGTCATTTGATGCCTTTTGGAGATTTTTCCATCTTTTCTTGGCTTCTTTATGCTCATTAACACAAATTTTTACTTGGGTTGCCCAAACTTTCGATCCCCACTGTGTATGTTCAGCTATAGACCTATTGTATTTCATATTTGAATGGAGTATTGGGGTTGTCTTTAAATTTTTCTTCTGATAAAATTGGCCAGATCCGGTGTGAACTATAAGCCCTGGCCAAGTAAATGGTAGACAATTTTTCTCACCCACAGAAATACTTAAAAAGCCGTCAAACTGCCATTTGTCAAAGTCAGTCTTTGAAATTTAATTAATCATTAAAATCATTAAAAGTACCATGTAAAAGTGTAAGTATTAACTGTTTATATCGTCCCAAAATTTTTTTCTTAACAAAACTGGAATAAAACAGAATATATTCATAGTTACAGGCTATAGAAATATTTAAAATATTTTTGTACTACTTGTTCTCTTTAACTGAGTGTAGCACGTCTGTTAATGCGTCTATCTGGGTCAAAGAATCATATTATGGCTTTATTATAACAGCTTCTTTCATGGTGAATAGGTCTCAGGGGACACTATTACATTTTAAAAGAAAAATGAAATCACACATTAACCGTCTTCTTCAATCCCCTAGGGGTCTGAAGTGCTGTTTTCATCCTATTTGGACCTAAATAAAAGTCTATTTGTATGATATTTGGAGTCGGGGTTGCTAATGGCTTTGGACAAAAGGCGGCGTTTGGATGGCGGCTGGTGCTGGTGGCCTGGAGACCCTTTTACCTGGACTCATTTGAAGTCGGAGCGTGGCTGCCTCCTATCACTGCTCGCTGGAGTCACATAAGCTGACCCTCGCCTTCTTCACATTTGTCTCCGGGCAAAAGCCAAATTGGTGCTGAATAGACACCGTTGGCTGGAGTTAGAGACGCAGAGAGTCCATGTGAAAGAGTAAGGGCAGTGGCCAAGGCTGGAAATCAGCTCCGGAGTAGATCCATTGGTCTGTGGACCGCCGCTTTAACCACACCCAATGCTTTAATTCCACAGTTATTGAGCTATAAAGTTTTCACAAGTCACTAATCAGTCCAGTATTACAATAAAAATGCCTTGAGTTGGAGGTAGCTACTTTGATCACACTTACTGAAGACTGCTAGACATTTGTGATTTATCATGATTGAGCGTGTTAATCAGAGTCCACGTGTAATTAATTCAATTTATATTTTTGATCACTTGACAGCAGGTGGCTGATGTGATCATGTGGCAGCACTGACAGGTCTGGGCATTTTTTAGGTTTGAAGAGCTAGCAGCCGTTTTACGGTTACAAACAATATGTCTTTGCTCTGATTGGATAAAACTGTGGTTGAGAAATCTAATCACCGACAAGGTATTCATAGTACCTGCCCTTTTGCAAAGAAACCTTCCTAGATGGTACTGTGGGACAGACTATGTTCTCTGGAGAAGTTCTACCTGGCACAGGTTAGGTTAGGGTCACTGTTTTCTTTAGTTTGTCTCTGTTTAGCCTCAACCAAGTAAACATATATTTTATTTCCCCTCAGTGCAAGATATATTTGGAGCCAGGCACAAAAAAAGTTTGCCGCTAGGCAATACAGAAGCCTCTACATAGCACTGAAAATTAAAGTCTAAAGGGATTACCTACAGAAACAACAGGTCTTACTACCACTGTCGTAAGTGCAAGGAACAGTTGAAATGATGGGAAAACTTACCGGGACTGGACATCCCACAAAGATGTCTGAGAAGAAGTGTGTGATGCCAAAATGAGAGCAACGGGAAAAGGAACACTCTGGCAAGTCAAGGCTTTAAAGTAGCATTTACGCAATTGCTATTCACCTTGCTACTATTAGGAGAGTCAAACATTTCTGAAATCCTTACACCAAGGTTTTAATTATGTCTTATTAACATGTTTAGATGTTTGAGCACTTTATGTTTGCTCTGATGTCTTTTATAACATAAACATTACATTAAATGTTCTTCACATAGAGCCAGACTAGTTCGGAAAGTTAGTATTGTTTATAAGTACCATTACATTATTTAGGTGGTAATGATTCAGCAATATGAGGCAGTTTGAGTTGAATAAAAAACAGAAATAACCGTAAAAGGCAGTGTTAAAGACTAATAAGTAACATAAACACAACAAACTCAATGGAACCATATAAAGAATACAATCAAATGAATGCATTTCCTTAATAGGCGACGTGCATGTTTGACATGTGTAATCATTAAATAAGTAACTAAAATAATAAATATGTTTGAAATAATGGTTCTGTTTTTCGTAAAATCATTTACCACAATAACTGAGCACTTGACATCTCTCAATCAAACTCAGAAGCAAGTATTTGCATTTTCTGAATATGAAATTCATTGGCCACAAACACAGTCAAGAGCCCTTGTGCTGGGTCAAAGGTCAAGGCCCTCTGGGAGCACTCCTGCTTTTTATTCTTTATCTGAATTATTAGCAATGTAAAAATAGTCACTCAGACATTTTGTTATATCTCAAATATAATTTATTTTATCATTATACTTCTTTCATGACAGTGAAACGACAACATCTTAATAAAATAAACTATTAACCTGTAAACTACACAGCCGAGCAAGCAGGGAGTTTAATGAACAACAGTAGCAGCCTCTGTCCAGACAGCCTAATTTTTTTTCATTTTCATTTCAGGGATGGGTGATATGTCTAAAAAATAAAATCATATATATATATATATATATATATATATATATATATATATATATATATATATGAGAGCTTATATCAAGCCAATGTTTTACTTTTTCAAGCTCTTTATTTACCACCTTTGTTAATTCTTGTATATTTTTTCCAGAATAAAATAAAGTTGTATCATCGGCAAAAAGAATGTGCTCCAGGGTTTTTGATGCGTTTACAAACTCATTCATGTACACAAATAAATAATTTACTGTGTACTCCCCAGTTGATGTCACACAAATCTGATTTCAGATTGTTTATCTGTAAATATTGTTTTCAATTCAAGTAGCTTTTCAGAAGTAGTAGTAGTACAAGATATCTTTTATCTATTTCTGTTAAGTTTTATTTCTGTTAATTCCATGATTGCCATTGCTGTGGAGTAAACAAACAAAAATTGACTGTTTAAAATGTTTTGTTTTTCCAATTAATTTATCCAACCTTGTTAGATACAAAAATAAATAAATAGCTTGTTACAAAAACCTTCAATATTTTTACAAACTGTGGAACAAACGAGACTGGCCTGTAGGTCGAAAAGTCATGTTTATTACCATTTTGTAAAGAGGTACTAAGTGAGGGATTACAGATGTAGGTGAATTGTTCAATTTCAGATTCAATTATATTTTTTACAAGTATCATCTCTAAATCTTCACAGTTGATCTTTTGTTTCCACAGTTTTTTTTACAATTTCCAATAGTTCATATTTTTCTACACTGTGCAGGAAAATGCTATTCACACACTTGATAAATTGTTGGGTCATTTATTTTTTTTTAAGTAAAAAGTTTGTTAGTTTAAACAGTGTTTATACATGATATATTAATAATAATGTGAAGCATTTAAGTGAAGTTCAAGTCTGCGGTGACCCCCAGTGTCTTCCTGCGTTCATGAGGGAATCGGGTTCAGCCACACTTCTATTGGTCTAAAACCCCATAAAAATAACTGCTAACCTTGGATCCAATTTGTGGGGACGGCCTGCGGGGCCCGTGAAAGGCCGAACCCAGCGGGGCTTGCAGGCACCTGGCTGGAGAGCCCGTTCCCTGTATAATGCCGTCTGGGGGGTAATTACACGAGGTCTTCTCTCTAAAGACAGATGCCCACCCAATCATTTACGGCAGGAGCCCATTCAGAGGCCACTTAAAGCTCCTCGGTCAGAATGGCCCGGGCCTTATGCAAATCCAGGTCCTGAACTAGCCTCACAAATCTAAAGAGGCGTCCCGAAAGGAAACACGAGGGAGGACATAAGTGCCCCGAGCAGTGGAAATGCATTCTTCATTGTGTAATTGTTTCCGCCACAACAAATACAGCCACACTCGCTGCTCCATCTGGTGCTTTACAGGGGCACCAGCAGCAGTCACATGACCATAGGTGGAGGGGGACGCAGTCACTTTCACACAGAAAAGGAGGGGTATCACAGCCGGGGTCAGAGGTCAGAGCAGCGCCAGCTGAGGGCGAAGGGCACCTGTTATTTCAGACACACAGAGATCCATTTCACCTCCAGCTGGACAGATTATAGCTCTGCCCACTGCCCCTCCTCCACACAAACAGACACACATAAACAAGAGTTGGGTTTGAAAAAGATATCTTTGAAGATTTATGAATCCACCTCTGCTCACAAAAACAGACATTTTGTAATAAATAAATCTACAGTATTAGTGGTTCTGACACCTGAGTACCACTTTAGCTACAGCTGCTCTCAAATTGTACTGGGAGTGTCTCACACACACACACACACACACACACACACACACACACACACACACACACACACACACACACACACACACACACACACACACACACACACACACACACACACACACACACACACACCTTTAGGAACATTGGGTTTTGTTCTCCAGCTCAAGGCTTTTTGCAGCACTGACGAAGGCTTTTCTAAACTGTGTACACAACAAACAGAGTTGCATATTGTCCTGTTATATTTAAAATAGATCTAGAGAAGGACTGAGTGCCCCCAGGGTGATTATGTCTGTCCCAGTGCCCTCTCTAGATATGTTTTTATGTCACATGTTAATTCAGACAGTACTTGTACACATACAATAGATTCAGGTTTCACTTAGTGAGACACAAATTAAACATCTATGTATAATTTAAGGATTCTTTTTGCACAGCTCCAAAATATATACTTTCATTAATTTGAGGAATTTATGATTTAAAATGAGCTTTAATAAACAATTTTATACACAAGAAATGAAGACAACAACTCAAAACATAACTGTACATTAATTTAACTTGTATACAAGACTTCATTTTGTTGTGTCTAATATAATTACAGCAGTTCATTTGAATCAATAATCAAGTTAAGTCCTGAGGCAAAGTCTTGGGGCGGCTTCCCGGGGCAGCTTTCATTTGGACCTTGCAATGTTGTCGTTGGTCTCTGCTGCTTCCTTCAGCGCCTGCATCACCAGAGCATTCCTCCTCCTCGACTCATCCATCCTCTTGGGGTCGGCCTCGGGCAGATCCTAACGAGAAACATCACAGTAACAAATAAGTACAGGCTCAGCTTAGAACTGATAAAATCTCATGAGGGGTCTGTTGACATGGACACTATTTTTATTATTGCATTCTCATAACCGTGGGGAGATTTGGTGAAGGAGGCAGTGAGGGGTTAGGAGTTCAAACATCTAACTCATCCATGTTTTTGATGCATTTAGGGAAAAGATTTCCCATTAATCTGCCTTTCTACTGTCAGTGCTGTGGACAGAGGTGTCAAACTGTCCTTAACGCGAATTAGCTGATTAAAACTTATTCAATGTCGCCATCCAGTGGACCGAGTTCATCACTACAGAAAATCAGATTTAACAAAAGACAATTTTAATTTAAAGCCTTACTGTGTAACTTTTGCTCATCAAAAACAAAGCATCAAATTAATTTGCGATGGTTCTTTGACATGAAATAGTGTAAATAAGCCTGCTCTCAGAGTGTGTCACCCTCTTTGAAAACTTCATTCGTAACTTTGGAGGTGCAGGCCACTTAGCCCAACTGTCTGAAATGTGGACAAGAACGTGAGAGACAGGAGAAACTCTCTCACATTTTTATTTTTGTATAGCTCAATATTACAACAGCCGCCTCAAATATCACCCCTCACTTTTGGGGTCATATTTTTCTCTGCTAAACACTCAAATTTCTCATGTTGAATCAATTGTTCCTGTTTATTTAGTTCTGTAGTAGAGCTCTGCGTTTTCCCCGTTTTATGGGACTGACAACTACTTTCATATGGTTATGACATAAAACAAGCCTATTATACACAAGCCTGCAATTTAACTGTGTTAGCTTCGTTTACATCTTGTGTTTTTATGTCCAGCTGCTGTTGGTGACCTGTATCCTCCACTAGACAGAATGTGGGCCATCAGAGGAACATAAAGGGAGGAAGAAGCTGCTACAGGTAGGTCTAAACGCTTTGTCCAAAACATTTGCCTTTAGTTAAGTTTAATTAATGTTGGGCTCAAATTAAGTTTCTTTTCACATGAACACAGGAGAAAATGCTTTCTTGTAATTGGACCAACAGTAGAGATATTTTACAGAAATAAGCGGTGAGTCTTTTGAACCACCACAGTGTCCTGAACAAATATGAAGAGGCCTAAATTAGTCACTTTGGGGAAACTGTATTACAGTTTGTGTTGTTTCTCCAAGTACAGACAGCATCCTGTCTACAGCAGGAGACAGAGAGCTACAGCTAGAGCGCAAGAATTGACCTCGTTCCAATCAAAATGAAAGTTACAGAGAAAAGTGAGGTACACAAGGTGTTCCAATGCTTCAATTTAATGGCTTTGGATCCTTGTGCTCTTCAGCACTTTGTACACTTTCATATAATTCCTTCACTTCATGGAAGTGCTTAGGGCATTGGGACAGGCCATACATGAGTAACTTTCTATCATGTGAGTGAAACCAGACACATCATTGGCTGGCTGCTGCTTCTTGTTCTGTCCGTGTTGATTACAAGCATGTAGTGGCTCATTACTGACCAATTTTGGGATATGTTGTAACAGCACATGGTCAGTACGGTAATAGTTACAACCACAATAATACATGTATTATTACCAGCGCTGATTATTAATCAATGACTAAATTAGTTGCTAGTTGTCATTTTAAAAGATTTTAATCAATTAGCTGTTGCAGCCCTAATTCAATTGTGACAAAACACAAGTCTCATTTGACTTCAACTTCGTCAAAGACAACCTGTACTCTGGATGACGGAAACTTATGACAGGATATTCAAGCAGATCTTTTCTGAACCTTAATCACATTTCCCTTGTTACATCTTTTTTACACAAGTTTTGATTTTAAAATACTAATAATTTCAATAAACTTCAATCTCATTTAACATTACTCTTTGTATAAAATATTCATTAATTTGCAGGATTTTTAGAATTTCCATATATTTGGGTTGTCTTTAACATTTTAAACACTGTTGAACTAGCACCGACTCCAAAAGGAAAACAAAATGTTTTCCTTCAATCCTGTTACGGTGACGAGCTTGACACTGTAATGGGGTTAAAGCGACTAGTAATGTTTTAGATATGAGTAAATAAGAGCTAATTAAACCATCAGGTCATCAAACAGGGGTGTGTACCATTTTTACAACAAGTCTCAAAGCCACCTTCAAAAAAAAAAAAAACAAGGCACGCAGAGTACAGTCCATAGTTGTACATAGTAATAAAATGTATCCATTAAAATAAATAAATAAACACTGAAATGTACAGTAGAAGCTTCAGTAAAAACACCAAGCCCACTGTTACTTAATTTTGATCATCAGGACATCAGAACTTTATGGAGTAATCACTAGAACTGTAAAACCCTTTTGTCATGTTTGGTGTCAAGACATCTGAAAAAACTAAGCGAGCACAACCATCTCAAGCAGCTGCGTTGGGCCACTAGCATTCTAAGGCAAGGTACACCCTGCGACTAATTTGCGCAATGATTTTTTGTTTGAGTCAATTTTTACGCGTTTTCACATTCGTCACAGCAACAATGGCGGATTTTTGAATCGCTTTGTTTGACAAAACACATGAGAACCATAAGGATACCAATCTGAAGGACTAAAAGCTAACGCTATTATTGTCAGACAAAGACCGGTTTACTTTGAAAATGTAACTAAATGTAGTGAGACTATTTAGGGGTGCTTTTAGGATACTTTATCTGTGAAATAGCTTGTTTCTAGGCTTCACGCGTGTGTCTTACATGTACGTCTACTGAGACAAAATAAGATAATATGCCATGTTTTTGTTGAAGACACAAAGACTTGAAAAAGTGCTGAAAAAAAAAAAAAGAAAACTCAGGCACATCGATGTGCGAGAAAACTAAAAGCGGGCAGGCTGGCAAACAGAAGAACATGGAGTGCATGAGCTTCCATTTCTTTCAGAAGGTAGCTGTAGCCGGTTTAGTTTTTTTCCTTGGAAAAGGAGGTCTATGGATTTTTTTTGAGGACTATTTATTTAGGAAAGAGGCCAGGGAGGAGCAGAAAGAGAGGAGAAAGTCTAGACATACCATTTTTTTAATAAGCCATGAGAAGGCTGCCTTCAGAGCGACAGTCCTTGCTATAAATCTAAATTCAGGAGACGGTTCATGAGGCAGAGGTTAGCCTTCCATTTACATCAACATAAACTGTCCTATTAGTATACTTTTTAATATTGTGTTGTCAGTTAATAATAAAATGTAATTATTATTATGTGTCCTCATAAAAGTTCTGTCCTTGTCCATTTAGTTATAGTTTAAATAAATAATCAAGACAATGGTGTTTTTTCATTGGCTTTAAAAAAAAGGTCTTAAATGAAAAAATAAATCAGAGTACAAACTATTTACAAATATACAAATAAGAGACTTTTATGAAATACATTTACATTACAAAATAAAATACATTTTATATAATACAAATTTTATACATTTAACAGGCAAACTTAAATTACTTACTTTTTCCAGGACCACAGCACCATCAGGAAGAAATTAAAACTGAGGGTTTATGAAACATGTTAATTGTAAAATTAATTATGTAACCCCTTTAAATCAATCAATCATGATTAAAGTTATTTAATTTTACCCTAGTTCAAGAATTACAAAACATTTTAAAGTGAAACAAGCATTTAAGAGTAGCAATAGGCCTACATGAACTAGAATGGAAACTATATGACAAAAAATATATTTTGGTGTTTTAGACTTTAATCCAATGAAAAAAAACTAAAAGAAAAAGGGGTATATTAAAATCTGGGGTTGTCAATAGAAAATACATTTTGATTCACATTTTTTAAATAAAATAAATAATTGATTGAAAGTGATAAGTGTGCTGTAGTGTTCTTTGTTAAATGCAGCTTTGGAGGCAAAGAGCCTTTAATCAGCAGCCAACAAAGCACGCTACAGTGAGCTTGTCTTTGTGATTCAATTTGATGAAACAGTTTTCCTGTGTCATTGAGGGAGGCCTTGGTTCACATGAGGAACCTGCCATCTAAAGGTGAGTTAAAATAATGTCCGAATGTCCCGCACCCTCAGAGCCTCAGCTGACGCCCTGTTCCCTCGAAGACCTTTGATGTCCCCCAGCTCACGGCCCTCTGCACCAACAGAACCGTCAGGGTCACAGGAAGTTCTGCAGGATGCAAGTTGCCTTAACAATGCAATGGTGGTCCTAAGGAATCTGAGGAATATAATTGAGATGACAAATGTTGTTAAGTGTGATTATGAATAAAAAGCAAAACTGTTTCAGGGTCTTTTGTGATGCTTTGATTCAGTAATATCCTGTGATTGTGTGTTGTTATACCACATTTGTTTCCTTGATTAGCTTTACTTAAACAATTGAACACTAATGTACATTTTGAATGTTGTTTAAACTATATGACTTTTCAGTCCATAGGCATCCATTTTTATACTGTGGCACAAATAAAGGTTTTCTTATCTTATTGGTGGCTAATTTATAGCCTGAGCTACACAGTTCCCGAATATTAAAACGGCTCATGTGAGTGTTTTTAGTAGATGTCACTAGTTCAACCTTAACCATTGCCAGGTATTGCATTTCTCACAAGATTCCTGCTCCTGTGGGAGTACACAAGTAGCTGTTGGCTACAGACAACAATAACAACATTTGAGTTAAAACTTTTTTTCTAAACCTAATTGTAACTAGAAGATAGATGAATGTGATGTCGTCGATTGTGGCATTTAAATGTTTACATCCATTAGTGGAAACACTGTAACATTATCACTTGAATATGATCAGTGACTTTAACAGCTCACCTTAAGTAGACTGCCAGACGTTGATCCGGATCGACTGCTTTCCTGAAGTTTGTGGTTTGTCTAGTCAGATGTGGTGCCACTGTCTGGAGGAGCTGCTCAAATTGTCCCACGGACACTCAAAAATAAATGCTTCCCTTCACTTCGCTTTTTCGTTACTCGTCCAGTGTGAAAGGCCGTTCACACCAAACGCGAAAGAAGCGTTAAGCGCAAGCAATTTACATGTAAAGACGCAAATTGACGCGCGTACAAATCCTGAATTGAGACCTCACTTTAGTAAAAGACTGTTATTATAATGTCAGTGCCACAGTCAGTGGTCTTACAGGGTTTATCTCAATGTGAAACACAGAAAATATTGTTCAAATTTGATCCCCCCTCCCCAACTCTCACCCCACCCCAAATAATAGTCTATTTAGGCATAAATAATTAGCATTAGTTCCAACGTTCATAAGTTTAATAAAAGAGAAAGTATCGATATTAAGCAGGTATATGCAAATATGGCTGTCATCTAGGCCTAATCTTTTTATTTACTATAAACACATTTGGTTTTATAATTGAATGAGTTTTGAGGCACACTGTTTTTTTATATATTTGAAAGTTTTGGGCGTAAACGTGGGGAGCACACGTCTCTGAACTAAGACAAGACAAGTTGTATCCATGAAGAGTTCGGCCTAGTGCGAGTCTGTGAAAGTCAAAGCCGACTTACCCTGATGAGATCCCGTCTCCGAGCCTCTCCGGGGGAAATAATGGCCCACATCCCGTAACCCAGCCCCAGCGACGCAGTGATGGCGGTGGTGGCCAAGATGGTCCTCATGGCGCTCATCCTGTTCCCAGCTCAGAGGGTCGCGGGCTGCGGCAGGAGGGATGGAGCCAGACCCGTGGAGCAGTAGGCGAAAAACTGGGTAAGTTGGGCAACTCTGAAACAGATACCGCGGAGGTGTTACGGACCGGCTCTTCTTCTTCGAGTTTAACAGCGGTTGTAAACCAGATTATGGGTTCACTACCGCCCCCTGTGTGGACAAGAGTTTAAATCCAATTTAACAGGCTAACTGAGTTTCAAAAACAATTCAGACCTAATAACTCATATAACAAATATTTAAAGCATGAACTCCCTTTCTTCTCAGATTACCCTCTATTTGCTGCCTCTCACAGTAATAATGGTGACGTTCAATGATGAGTTGTGTCTCTTTGGCCTGACAGTGTTCACATAGTCCAGTTGGATGTCTCCCCATTATTTGAAATGTGTCGTTTAAATAGAATGATTCTGTTGTTGACTAATTGTTTCCTCTCACTTCTGCCTGTGGTTCTGAATGATTCTCATCCTGACCTTGTTCAATATGTTGTACAAGAATCTGCCCCTATCTTCCATCTTTAGTTCAGAACACACAGTTGGTCCATAGATTAACTAATTTGGTGATTTAAGATTAACTTACTTCTATGTCCCACATTTCTTGCAACTTGTCAGCTTTCCCCCAGATTATTGTATTGACCTCTTTTTGCACTGAAGGTAATGTGTCCATGTTTCTTTTCAACAGAGCCTTCTTTGCCAGCTTGTCTGCCTCCTTGTTACCCCTCAAACCCACACGAATGCTACTGACATACCTTGTAAACAGTCTATGGTGGACCTTCAGAACTTTATACAGGACAGCCTGACAGCTGGAGTTGAATGATGTTTAAAAATTAAACTAAATCGGCAAAGTTTAAAGTGTTTACTACTTTTTTTGACCCATTGCATGGCCCACATGTTTTGTGAGAACTGAAAACAAATATGAAAAGAAAAAGCCGTCACTAAATTGGCTACCCCTTCTCTTTTTTTTAAGCTCCAACAGGTACAAGTAAACCTACATTTGTGGTGTTTTATTCTTTAGTGCTGTCCCAAAGTTCTTAACACTGATGCAAGGAGAGAAGAGGGGAGCCGGAGTAGGCATAAACGAGGATACTGTACACTGAAGCATCCTACAGAAGTCAAACTCACAGCTGAGACAAAAACCCCGCCCACTCCTTGCGCTATTGGACGAGATACACAACAAGCGTCTCTCATGTTTGTTTATGAAGAACTTCAGCAGAGACTTGAGAAGTGACTCTTTGATTCAATGGTTTGCCAACTCCTTTAACGGACCACATGGCAGTGTCAATTAACATTAACCTGTTAACAGGCAATACAAATGTAAAAATAAAAATATCTACTAAAACAAAACTGTGTGACAATAGAATTAAGGTGACTAATTAAACATTATTGCAACAGAGCTCAGAATGTGGAAAAATGTATATATAAAAAAACTGGGAACTCTTGAAATATGAAAAATGAAATATAAATACATTAGAAAATTTGGAAGCAGTGTAGCTAAATCAAGGTGAAAAGATGAAGAAACTGTCATTTCTGAGATAACCTCTCTGACCCAACAATTTTAGACAACAGACTAAAATTGACAGAATCTTGATAACATGTACGTAATGTAAAGCAGAGGGTGCCTTTATTAGATTCAGGCAGAAGTGGTAGAAGGAGGAGAGCAGATGACTTCATACTTTTTTAAATTAGAAAAATCAAGGGTCAAGAAAAGGGGTTTTGAAAGTGACACCTGGAGGGCCGTGATTGGGAGGAACGACCCCCCTGAGCTGAACCCGAGCGGTGTTCTGTCAAAACCCCTTTATGGATAAAGAAATACCAAGGACCATTACATTGCCTGGTATGGCGCAACCGGGGCCCCACCCTGGAGCCAGGCCTGGGGTTGGGCTCGCATGCGAGCGTCTGGTGGCCGGGTCTTTCCCCACGGGGCCCAGTCAGGCTCAGTCTGAAGGAGCAACGTGGGGCCAACCTCTCGTTGGTCAGCCCCACGTCGCTCCCCCTGCGGGAGGAACCGTAAGGGGGCGTTGCAAAGTCGATTGGGCGAAAGACGAAGGCGTGGGCCTCGGCGACCCAATCCCCGGACATGGAATCTGGCATTGGGGACATTGAATGTCACCTTGCTGGCGGGGAAGGAGCCTGAGCTTGTGCCGGAGGTTGAGAGATACCGACTATACTGCTACACTAGTATACGAGATACTACTCTGGAGTTGCTCAGAATTTTTGAGCCAAAGGCATATTTTTAATAATTATGGGCTGGTTTTGCTCATAATAGATTATTCTGAGTTAATTGAAGTGGACAGTTGATAGAAGTGGACACCTATAAGGCCTTTGATACTGTTGAGTATCCCTTTATTTTCTATTGCCTTAAAAATTTTCAGTTTGGGAACTGCATTAGGAGGGAATCTCTATTGCTGGCAGGAAAGTTATTTTAAGCCAGTTAGCAGACAATACCACACTATTTCTTAAAGATGTGTTACAGGTATACCCAGATATCCAATTCAATCCAATATCCAATCAATAAATTTTTTGCTTGACCAGACTAAATTAAACTAATGCTTCAGGTTTATGCTTAAACATTTGTATTTAAACCAGTAATATAACCTCAACTGATTAATGTTAAATGTTTCACTATAAAAAAAATAAAGACAAGCAGGAGAGATGCTCTCTGAAGCTCCAGAATAAAAAAAGCTGAGAAAAGATTTAAACAGTGGTTGCCGAAAGACCTGACGTTGAAGGGGCGTGTGCTCCAAATCTGAGGCAATTTCTAGACACATTTATGCTGCTTCCTCTCTGGCTTTGGAAAGGAAAACAATCACAAGAATTTACCAAATGTTATTTCATTTCTTGTGTAAGAACAGAACACACTACATTAGAAAAGTTTTTGAAATTAACACTATAACAATTGAGGCCTTGACTTTTTTATCATTAAACTATGTATTCAAGATTAATTGGTTAAACAGCTCTATAAAAAGAGCTCTTTAAATAATGACTCCTTTATATGGAACTTTATCCCTAAATTTGTATTTAATTAAATTGATGGACTCCTGTTTTGTAAATAATAAAAAATTGTAGGTACCTGATGTAACTACAGTTCTAAGAGTATGTGCGTGTGTAGCCCACTTACGGGCTTCTTTAGAAGTTGATTACCTCCCTCTGAGAAAGATCAAAGCACTCACCCCTGACCCCCCCTCCACCCTCCACCCTCCCCGGGCCAATGCTCTCCCTTCTTTTAACTACCTGAATGGCATTAGCATAGCAGCAATCCATCCGCGACGCCTTTAACCAGTCCCTCTCCGATGGTAGAGTTGGCTCACCATTCGGCCACGAGGTGGATGACAGGAGCAGGCACATTCTCACACCATCTTCAATGGGTGGAACGCCGGAGAGCTCGTTCCAGTCCTCCAAGTTGCAGTATCCCAGATATCCCCAGGCGAGGCCTCTCGCCGTGAGCGGGCTCTACCATACTCACTGGGCATAATGAGTGATGGGCGTCATCAGAGGGTCATCAGAGAGTCGCCACACATGTGGTCAAGAGCGAGTCTGTGACACTAGCCCCAATGTGAAGTTCACCGGAGCGGTCTCAAGCAGCTGGTGTGGGAGCGGAGACCCCGTACGCTCGGAGGCGAACAGCTGCGGCAGATCATCTAACGGGTACTGATGAGCCGGCTGATGATCAGGGGCAGAAAATCCAGTGCAATGAGGATCCAGTGTCCTCGCCGCGGCTCTCCCCGTCCTCACTTCCCGCTGCCCAATCCAGCTGAGGTGAGGATAGCGGTTGGCAACACAGCTCAGTCTTCTCTCTGGGGAGGCCAAGGCAGGCGGAGCAAGTAGACCACTCAAGCTGATGACGTCTTCCGAGGGAGGTGAAACAACAGTCATGGCCGTCCTTGGGCATCAGCTGGGCGCAGCAGGAATGGCAGAAGCGGTGGTGCCCGACACTAGTAGGTAACGAATCTCGGGCGCAATCTATTCTTCTATCTTCTGTATATTCTTCGCTCTTTTAGTGATTTCAGAGGTCGTGAGAGAGAAGAAGGGAGAGCGTTGTGCGAGAGGGGTTTATGTTGCCCCTGAGGCTGTGCCAGGATGTTGGCATGATTGGCGCGGTGAGTGCTTTGATCTTTCTCAGAGGCTGGCTGGCACCAGAGAGAGGTAACCACTAGCAAAGCTGTAGGTAGGCAGAGGACACACGAACTGTCAGACCTTCACAAACAGGCCTTACCTGCAGGGAAAACCATTTACAAACACTACTTCTCTCCACAAAAACACTACATTTGGAATGCCATGATAACAAAGAGCCTTTTCTCAAAGAACTGGTTAGCCAGAAATATATATTTAGTTCCTCAATTGTTTCTTGCAAATGGCCAGCTTATGAACCATGTGGAATTTTACAAAATTGAGATTTTTCTGTTTCACATACAGAGTTCTTTCAAGTCATAAATGCTATTCCTATGCTTTGCGGGAAATGTACGTGGAGTTGTTTGACTTGTTTTCAAGTCAATCCATAGCATCTTTATTGGGTTGAGGTCTGGGCTCTGACTTGGCCACTCCATAAGGCGGATTTTGTTTGTCTGAAGCCAGTTTGTTGTGGACTAGCTCCGGTGTTTTATCCTGAAGAATTGTCTGATATATTTGGGAATTCATCTTCCCCTAAATGATGGCAAGCGGGCCATCATTTAGGATAACTGATAGTTATCACACCTTTGGATAACTGATAGTTTCCACCTCAAAAGATGCACAGGAACAAAGGTGTAAGCTTAAATGTGAGTTAGTACACAATGTTGACTTTTTTCACACATTCAAGCATTTACAATAACAGTGTTAACAGATAAGGATATCCAAGAGATCTCAGGAAAACAAAAAACAAAGATAAAGTGTTCAGTCCAAAATAAAACTTGATTAACCCTGAGTGCACTCAACCCAGAAATTGTCCTACCACCCATTAATACTCCATGTAGTCCATGTGAATGGCATCGAATGGAACCATCGTAGTGCGGTTAGACGAGGAAGTTGACCAAGGAACCAGGCACCAGGGCGAAAAAAAAGGATCCAGTATTAATGGAGCCAGGAATCAGATCCAGGAGAATCCGCTATAAAAAAAACAGTCTACAGGAAGTGCATACAATTAACTATAGATCAGTCTTTGTGTCTTTTTAATCACCTTCCAACTTAATACAACCAAGGACAGATTAAAATTTGATGATCAAAAACAAAATGTAATAGTAATTTTTTACTGAAATTGGAATTTATGTTACAAAATAAAATATTTCCCTTTTAAAATAATAATTCATTTGGATAATGGGATTCAAGATGGGATAATTGGTGATGGGATAATGGGATAAAAGTGATCTTGTTCTTCTTGTGCAGAGCCAACTCTAAAAGTTTGCGTTTTTATTTAAATGTTTTTTTTATCAAAGTAGCTGTGGTATATTATCTTAACGAGACTTCAGGTGTGCTAAAACCTGACTCCAATCAGCTTTTGTCATGTTGCTAGTTAGATAAAGTATGCTAAACGTTTCAGCTTCAGCTCAGAGGTCACAATCTAATATTTTCAGTCATTGACATTGTTTTTTTAGCAGCGACGGAAAAATCTAAATGCCATCCATTTTTTTGACGGATTATTCTGAGGCTGAACTAAAGTAATTCCTACTGTTACTCCGAAAACCAGTTTCTCCCGGCTCTTTTGGTACGAGTGTTGGAACTATTATTTCTTCAATAAAACTATAAAACCAATGTAAAGTTTGTCCATTTAATTCCACTCAGAAAAAGGTACAAGCCGGCGCTGGGTCAAAACACGTAGTTAACATGAGGTCAGTCCACGTGTTGTGCTGCTGGTCAACTCAATGCTCAAAAGGTCCTAACCTTTGGCCACACCTCTCACAGGAGGGGACACTTCCTACTTTGAATCAGTAGTTTACCTATGTGTCCGGCCAGGGGTGACCAACTGGTTCTAACTGGTTTAAACAGTTGAGGTATTTAGTGTCCTAATCTAGGGTGCAGTGTAGCATGCAGAGAGTGCAAATAACATACAAAACAGTTAAAATAAGTGTTTCTTATTATAAAATCCTAACATTACTCCTGACCAGTTGGCGAATATACATGTCAATCAGCAATTATCTTAAATTGTGTAGTCTTTGTCACTGCATTCAGTTGCAAAAAGGTCATGGCAGCAGTTTTTTGCCAAATAGTTTTGATATTGTTAATAAAAGTGAAAAAAAGAGGACATGATGCAGTGGAGAATGAAGAAGGACAAACACTGAGCAGTCACCGACAGCTGTTACGGGACAATCAAGCAGCAAAAAGGAGATTTATAAAGAGGGAGTATTGTGTTCAGTGGGAACAGGAGTTTAACGTGGCTGAGGTGGAAAGGAAGAAAAATGTTCTACGACATCTGTAGAAATGCTAACACAAGTAACAAACTTGTCATGGGGTGCACGACAGCAGCAATTGAATTAAGTTCAATTTATTTTTTTTTAGAGTTCAATCACAAAATATCCTTTCACTTTTTGTGTAACGTTATCTAAAATCGAGTAAAATCGAAAAGCTATTATAAGAATTATTAAAGTATAAAAATAAATTAATCGTAATAATAGACGAGGACGGAAAATGTAGAACTCTGTCCGTCAAAATGACAGAGAGTGAAAAAGTCTAGTGCGACCTATGCTTCAGCTATTCCTGACACCGGGCTAACGTGCTAATGAGGGCTGCTGTGGTGTTGATATGTGTGGCCTAGTACACACGGACATCTAGCTTTACTCTATCACTCATTTAGTTAGTTAATTCTTGTACTCTCGTACAGCACTCTGCTGGCCTTGTAGCAGAGATGCAGCACTTAGCTCTAAAGACCTGTCACTGGCTCCTGACTCAGGACTTGATTGAATTTGAACATCCCATGACTCGTGTAACGCTGTGAATTTTGACTCAACACAGACTCAAAAACACTGTCTTGGACTTGTGTGTTTTGTGTCAACTTTGCTAATTTGATTGAAGGCGAAGCGCACACCATCGGTGTATGTGTTTATTGCTGCTCCCCAGAGAACACTGCAGAGGGGACCGACCCAGTGACAGTACACCCGGATTAAAAGACTAGCGCTTTTACGGAGGATATACAGTAAAAATTGTTCAGAGTCAAATTACAATAAAAGTAGACAGACTCCACTAGGACACTAAAATGTAGGCTGTGGCAACAGTGAGTGTTTGTGCTTAGATGTCTTCAGATTCTTTGCTTTGTGAGAATATTTGTATCAATACCATTTATAAACACTTTTAAATTTCTAAAATGAATTAATATAATACTGTAATTGTCTGTGAAGGTTATCAGTCATCCAGGACATCTTAAACCTTTTTTTCCAAGTAAAAGCATCTGGACTCAGTTTTCAAGGTGAAGACGTTTTGTCTCTAATTCCAAGAGACTTTTTAATTTTGAGATCAACTGATAAGAGTGATCTTACCAGTCTGTCCTTCTTGGACATGCAGTTACATCATCTGTCCAACTTCCCCCTTGTAAGGTGGGACTGAGGACTCAAATGCTTAAAGACAGTGAAGGTAAGTGTTTCTTTATTAAAGCAACCAGACAGAGACACAAACAGGAAGCTGGATAGCTGATCTGAGAACTGAAGTTGAGGACCAAGATGGAGAGCTGGACCGAGGGCTGGAACTGAGCCATAGAGCGGAGTCGATGACTGGAGTCGACCCAGTGACTGGGACCAAGCCGGGGAGCTGGGCCAAGAGCTGAGCCGAGGGCTGTAGTCGAGCCGGTGACTGGGACCAAGCTGGAACAAGGGCTGGAGCCAGGCTGGAACAAAGACCAGACTTGAGGGCTGGACCGAGGGCCGGACCATTCACACAATGTATGCTGAACAATCTGGCAGAGAAGAGTTGGACAGGAGAGGTTTGAATACAGGTGGCAGTGATGAGGTGAAGAAGAGAGGAGAAAAGTGGAGCGCATCCCTGAGAGAAACAGAGTGGATCTGAGAAGGGGCTTGCTGACACGTTGCGTCACCAAGCCCCTGCTTCTTTGGCTCACATGTTCTGGTTATGCCCAAGCATAGGAACATTCTGGTCTGAAATATTTAATACATTCACTGACATTTGTAAAAAGAATATTGATCCAGATCCTATCATTGCAATATTTGGGGTGATGCACACTAAAGTTGGGGTCTCAAGAGGCCAATCTCAAATAATAGCATTCTCTACACTGTTAGCACGCCGACTAATTCTTACAAATTGGAAATCTCCACCTCCAAAACACTCACGTTGTGTGTGCGAAATTATGTCCTTCCTCCAGCTTGAAAAATTAAGAACTACAGTCCAAAACTCAGCAGAAAGGTTCCAGAATGTATGGCAACCTTTCTTGGATTATTATGAAAATGCATTTGATGCTAATTCTTTAGATTAAAAAAGAAAAAGGGAAGGAAAAAAAGAGAAAAAAAGGGGAAGAAAGAAAAAAAATTGAATTAGGTTCTCCTCTCCCCTTCCCTTTTTTTTGTTTTGATGTGTTCATTCTCAGTATGCTTTGGAGATAACTTTAGATGCAACGCTGCAACGAAAGGGGATATGTGAGATGTCTGCAAAATGTGAGGTTAATGGATAGCGATGCCTTGTATGACATAAGTATGTTGGTTTGTTTGTGTTATGTACATTTAAAACAATAAAAACACTTTGAAATAAAAATAATAAATCTTGACACATGTCAAATCAAAAACAATAAATGATTATAATGTGATATGTTTAAAATCAAAGACAATCAATGTTGGTGTACATGTCGTTCGACAGGTGCATGCTCAGTGCTATTAGCTGAAAATGTTCAAATGAGGCTGTGGAAAACCACCCTTGAGGCCAATGGCAAGCCACCTGCACAAGTGCCCATCAAATGTGGAATATAACAAGGAGATTCTGAGAAGCTGTATGCAAAGAGTGAGCGAGACATCGACTCACTGATCCACACCACCAGGATCTACAGCTCTGACATTGGGATGTCATTCGGGCTTGAGAAGTGTAGTCGAATGGTGACAAAGAGAGGGAAGGTAGTCCACACAGAAGGGGTCTCACTACCAGAAGGAACAATAGCAGACATTGAGGATGGTTACAAGTACCTTGGAATACCACAGGCAAATGGCAACCTTGAAGGGGAACGTGGCAATACCAAGTGATCGCAACATCAGGAAAAAGAAACATCCGAAACTAGAGAAATACCAAGGGCTCAGAGAAGAGCTGGAAAAAGCTTGTCAGTTGAAGGTGACAGTGGTGCTCATGGTCATCGGAGCACTCGGGGCAGTGACCCCCAAACTGGAAGAGTGGCTACAGCAGATCCCTGGAAGAACACCAGACATCTCGGTCCAGAAAAGTGCAAGGAACAGCAAAGATACTGTGCAGAACCCTCAAGCTCCCAGGCCTCTGGTAGAGGACCCGAACTTGAAGGATGAGGGATGAGACCATCCTCGGAGGGGAAAGGACAAAGTTTTTTTTACACATGTATAAATATATAGCTTATATCCATTAATCACTAAACCTAGTTAAATTGTTTAGTCAGTTATTGATCTATAACAGTGATCATTGACCTGCCTCTGAGATTTATGACTGTGTTTGTGTAAGAAAGACAGATGAATCTAATATTAAATACATGAAGGTGAGAAGAAGGGATGCCATATGCCGAATTTGTGATGATTTGCAAGATTGTCATTGGTAACAACTTTATGAAGATACTGATTAAGCATATACATTTTTTATGTTTTTCAAATACTCTATACCAAAAATTTTCCAATAAAACAATATATTATAAGCTGTAAAGACAGTGGGAAGCCATTAAAAAAGGGCACCTTATATAGAAAATTCATAAAATATAGAACTATACTGGGCTAAACAAAAGTATCAGAAATATATAAATTAACTGATTAGTGTAATGAGGTTCTGAAAGAGAAAATATTATACAAAAGCATTGGAGTACAATAAAACAATATTATGGGTATTTGGAAATTGATAAACAATAATATCAGGAACAATTCAGCAAAACAAAGCTATCCAGAGTTTTTTCCAAAAGGAAATAGGTTTTTAAACAATATGCATGATGTGACTGATGGGTTCAATTAGTTCTTTGTAACTGTTGGACCTAAGTTGGCTGAGACAATTGGAGGAAATAATTTAATGGACAGGTGTTACGAGAATTTACTTTACAGATTAAATGAGCAGACAATGGAGACTGTATATGATTTGAAAATAATAGACAGGTTTAATCTTTGCAAAGAGAAACAAAACAGACAAACGGTAACAATGGTACACGGAGGGTTTTGCTTAAAGATGTAAACAACACATGAAGCTTTTATAGGTGTACATTATGCCCGCCTCTCAGCTCCAGGGTCGTGGATGGACGTGTATTGAGCTGACTTGTCAGTCATAGATGTGTGTCACTAAGTGTTCAGGACAGAGTCCCTGGACAATGATTAGATGTAGTGCAAAAGTAATGTCTTTGTATTGTTTGGATTAGCCTGGCACCAAATAGGAGATATAGCTAAAGACATTAAGTCATACTTGTATGTGGATAAGCATATGAACTGGAGCAAGAGTGAGAGCATAATATATAATATTAATGGAGATGTACAATTCCCATAACAACAGGACATAGAACAAAACATAGAAAGAAATCCTAACTCAATAACCCTCAGTGCGGTAGAAAAATAAGAACTCATAGGCATAGTAAAATGAATTTAACAACAAAAGGTATACTGACTGAAATGGAAATGATATGACAATAGTTAAGAAGGTTATAAATACCACTGAGCTATATCTACAACCTTTCCTTCACAACTGTTATTTTTCCACAAAAAATGAAAGCAGCAAAATGTTATTCCACCATACTAAGTAGGAGACGTTTTTGACAGACAACTACAGACCCGTGTCATGACATTGTCAATCATAAAACAAATACTGGAGAAATAGTTTAAAGAGATTGGATAAATTTATTGAAAAGTATAATCTATTGTCAGACAGTCACAATGGTTTTAGAGAATATATATAAACATTATTGGCATTAATGGATTTAACAGAAGAATTACTAGCTGTATGGATGAAAGGTATAGTATGCTTTATGTTTTTTATTGATTTAAAAAAGCTTTTGAAAGAATAGACCATGATATATTTTTAATGAAACTGGAAATATATGCCATCAGAGATGTGGTAAGGGGATTGGATTAAAAGTTATATAGAAAATAGAAAAGAGTATGTGCAAATACAGTGGGGATCGAAGGTTTGGGCACCCCAGGTAAAAATGTTTATTAATGTGCATAAAGACACCAAGAAAAGATGGAAAAATCTCCAAAAGGCATCAAATGACAGATTAGACATCCTTATAATAAGTCAAAAAAGTTAGAATTTATTTCTATAATTTACACTTTCAAAATAACAGAAAACAAAAAAATGGTGTCTGCAAAAGTTTGGGCAGGCTGCAGAGTTAATACCTTGTACTGCCCCCTTTGGTAAGCTAAGACCTGACAGTGTCATGGATTGTTCTCAATCATCGTCTGGATAGACCAGGTGATGTCAATCTCAAAGGTTTTAAATGCCCAGACTCATCTGACCTTGCCCCAATAATCAGCACCATGGGTTCTTCTAAGCAGTTGTCTAGAAAACTGAAACTGAAAATAGTGGACGCTCACAAAGCAGGAGAAGGCTATAAAAAGATAGCAAAGCGTTTTCAGATGCCAATATCCTCTGTTCGGAATGTAATTAAGAAATGTTAGTCATCAGGAACAGTGGAAGTTAAAGCAAGATCTGGAAGACAAAGAAAAATATCAGACAGAACGGCTCGCAGGATTGTGAGAAAAGTAAGTCAAAACCCACATTTGACTGCACGATCCCTCCAGAAAGATCTGGCAGACAATGGAGTTGTGGTACACTATTCCACTATAAAGAGATACTTGTACAAATAAGAACTTCATAGAAGACTCATCAGAAGAAAACCTCTTCTACGTCCTCAACACAAAAATCAGCAGTTGAAAACAATTTCTGTGGACTGATGAGGTTAAAATAGAACTTTTTGGCCGGAATGAGCAAAGGTATGTTTGGAGAAGGGCACAGAATTTAATGAAAAGAACCTCTGTCCAGCTGTTAAGCATGGGGATGGATCGATCATGTTTTGTGGTTGTATTGCAGCCAGTGGTACAGGGAACATTTCACGTGTAGAAGGAAAAAAAGATTCAATAAAATTTCAGCAAATTTTGGATGCTAACTTGATGCCATTTGTGAAAAAGCTGAAGTTAAAGAGAGGATGGCTTCTACAAATGGATAATGATCCTAAAGACACCTCAAAATCCACGGTGGATTACATCAAGAGGCATAAACTAAAGGTTTTGCCATGGCCTTCACAATCTCCTGACCTCAACATAATTGAAAATCTATGGATAGATCTTAAAAGAGCAGTGCGTGACAGACAGCCCAGAAATCTCAAAGAACTGGAATACTTTTGTAAGGAAGAATGGGCAAAGATACCTCAAAAAAGAATTGAAAGACGCTTGGCTAGCTACAAAAAGTGTTTACAAGCTGTGACACTTGCCAAAGGGGGCAGTACAAGGTATTAACTCTGCAGGGTGCACAAACTTTTGCAGACACCATTTTTTTGTTTTCTGTTATTTTGAAAGTGTAAATGGTTGAAATAAAATCTAACTTTTTTTGACTTATTATAAGGATGTCTAATCTGTCATTTGATGTGTTTTGGAGTTTTTTTCCATCTTTTCTTGGCGTCTTTATGCACATTAATACAAATTTTTACCTGGGGTGCCCAAACTTTCGATCCCCACTGTAATTATAGTTCCACATGTCTTGACATTACAGTGGGGGTCACACAATGGTCATTATTTGGTCCAAAGTATTTTTTAATGTATATAAACGATATACAGTATATGCATGATGTCCAATTTTTTATATTTGTGTTATTTGGGGATGATACCAATGTTCTTTGTTCAGGAGAAAACCTCAAGAAATTGTTGGAGGAAGTATCAATTGAGTAAATTTAAACATGGTTTAGCCTTAATAAATTATCAATAAATGTAGAGAAAACAAAGTCTGAAGCTGAAATACAAATTATGCTTGATAATGAAATTATAGAAAGAGTTACTGAAACAAAATTTTGGGGTGTAATAGTAGATCATAAAATTTGCGAAGACCACCAATTGACAATATAAGAACAAAACTGGCAAAGAGCATTAGTTGTTACATAAATAAGTTTGAAATAAACTAAATTAAAATAAACGGTTGTGTTCATAACTGATTTTTATTTTTGGCCATTTTTCAGAGCATATAAGAACCTTTTTTCACTCATAGTTAGTGTGAGGCCATTTATTGTCAAACAACTGTGTTTAGTCTTTTTAAATTATAATGACAACAGAAAATACTCAAATTACCCAAAGACAGATTGATGTCTTTTGTGTTGGTTTGTGGATGAGGTTTTTGACCTCATCCTGACTCCAGTTCCTCTCAATGATATTGAGGTGATGAGACTGAGATGGCCAGTCCAGAACCATTTGCTTGGTCATCATCATAGGCCTTGTTAACTCCTTTCCAAATGTAACGTTTATGGTTGTGGCCAAAAAGTTCAAGTTTGGTCTCATCACTCCAAATGAATTTGTTTCAGAAATTTTGAGGCTTGTCTCTGTGATGTTTGGCATATTGTAAGTGGGATGCTTTGTGGAACTGCTGATTGGCTTTCTTAAATCCTTGATTATCTTTTTGTATCCCTTTCCAATTTTATACAGTTCAATTACCTTTTTCCGCAGATCCTTTGACAATTTTTTGCTTTCCTTTTTTTCCGCATTCTCTACCTTCATCTCTTCAGGTCTTTTCTTTTTGTGGCTGCTGTGTTATAAGTGCACAGCCCTGTCCCCTCTGTGTCTGTGAGCATGCTACCTGGGGCTGTTGTCTGTCATGGAGCACTGCAGTCACAGTGACAGACGTTTATTTACTCAGTACCAGAGGTCATTAAAATAAAACTCATCCCAAAATACTTCTATTGTATAATACTTTTGTCAAGTATAGCGCGTCTATTTGAACCATAAATAACTAAGTAATAGGTTTTACTGAAAGGCACACTTCATTTTTTTTTCAAATTTCTTTTGGAATATTTCTGACACTATTATTTTGCAAGGAATATATAATAATACAGGATATACAACAAAAGAGTCTTTAAACAAGAACAGGCAGTGTTATTTTTTTATGTATGCAATCTGAAACAGTTACCTGACAGTTACATCTATTTTGGCATTTTACCTTTACAAAAAAACTTTTAGGAAAGATTTATCAATATTTATTTCTGAGAAGTTGCTAATTAACTTACCTGTTTTGTAAACCTTTTGTGTTTTTTACAGGCGTTTTCAACTTTATTCCCACTAGAAAAGAATGTTTTTGCAAAAATTTTAGTATTGTACTGTGCTACTTATTAGTATTTTTGTGTTTTGTTGGTTTATGTTATGTGTGTGTGGGTTATTAATGCTTTCTTTTTGCCAGCTACATGATGTGACTGTTGTTGAAACTGTGTCTTTTGGGTTGGCTCTCGCGCTCCCCATGCTGGTGCGCCACAGTAGCGCACATATTTAAAGACGCCTGCGCCATATTGGATTGTGCTACTGGGACTCAAACACTTCAGATGACAACAGCCTAGATTATTCCTAAAAGCGGGTTCAACGATCGGGTGTATGATAAACCCATAGCTACGGTATTTATTCTCGGGCTGTTTAGTCCAAGGCTTGTGGTTATTGTAGTTCGTTCTCCTTAAACCAGCTTGTAGGTCTACATGACTTCGTTGACTCAGTTGAGTTCAGGCCTCGTCCAGAGGCGGACTGAAGCCTCAAGGAACGCCGCCGACAGAGAGCGTCAGTCGGTCCAAGAGGAGGACGAGTTCCAGCGGGCGGAGGAAAAGGACAGCGACGAAGCCGAGGACTCCAAAGAAACACGTCTGACATTAATGGAAGAAGTGCTACTGTTAGGCCTCAAGGACCGAGAGGTTAGCGGCTAGACTGTCTGTAACTAGTACACCAGTGTTTGCTAATCCAGGTAGCATCAAGAACTAGCATTTACTTCTTGTTTGCTAATATTACGCAATCTAAGCTTCTAACCTACAATCTCCTGAATGCACGGTAACCTTTTCCTTTTCCTAAAACTCACAGGTACACAATACAAGAAATGTAAAGTTGTTGGCCTATGAACAAACACCACTGGGAGCAATATTGACACTGTTCTTGGCCCTATCTGCTAGACTCTGCCCTCACACAGGTTTACCACAGTGATCAGATAAACCTGTGTCAAGAGTTATAATAAATGGTAATAATACATTCTTTAAATGTCAAATAAGTTTGAAGGCAGTTCCCCCAATGAGCACATGGCTCATGCAGACAAGGCTGGGTGATCCTAATCCTAAATAACTGATGCCATCACATTTCTTAATATGCCTTTTCCAGAATGTTATAGAGTAATCATGTTCTAGTTTTTTTCTTCTTCACTTGATTAATGTGTATATCTTATTGCATTATATTATAACATAATTTCCTTCCAGAGTCAATGTTTTTTTTGTTTTGGTGAGCCTATTTGTGAGCAATGAAGCATGACTGTAACTAGTCGTGGCTTTGGCGCAATGGCAGGGTTGCTGCTAAAAACGTGATGTTTTGCCCTAATGCTTGTGAGTTTGCATCCTGCACATGTCTCATATATTTTCTCTATTTGTACAGAATACTTTTATTGTTGGTCCTGTAGGCACAGCACAATTATCTCGTTGGCCTGCACTTGGATTGCACCTATTGGAGGAATCGGGCAGTATTAGCTGAATGCTTATTTTTAGTTTTTTTTAAGGTTAAACAGTGTCTTTTGCACCGTTAACGTACAAAGCGATTGAAAAAACTCTTTTGGCTTGTCATACTTGTCTGTGAGTTCACAGCTCCGTTACACGGCATGTTTCTGCGCGCTTCCGGCTCCTGTCGGTTTGTCTCAGAGCAGAGAAAGAACAATGCTTTGTGCTCAATAAATAAATACCAGAAGCATTTTGAGTGTAGTAAACTAAAACTCATCACAAAATAAGTCTGTCAGTCTGTATTAGATTAAGCCCCATCTTTTTATTAAAAGTTTGTAGCCTACTGTGCATGGGTGTGGCTGGGTGAACTCATAGGGGGACTTTATTGCCATATACTATTGTGCTCATTTCTGTATACCATGCAATAGGTCAATATATCGACTATTGCGACAGGCCTACCTTAGACACCACTAGGGATGTAACTGACCTCAACTCATAATTTGATTTTGTCACAATTTTCTTTTATGAAATGAGTTGAGACAAATTAGAAGTGAACAAGGGCCTTTATATTATTTCACAAGAGTGCGTGGAGTATAATTTTTTATGGAATAAACTTTGAGAACTGTATGCTCAAGCACCTTTTTTAATGTTATATTTATTTACAGTCTTGTTTTTGGTTGGTTGTCGTTTTGTGCAGTCCTCTGTCCAAGACAAATTTCTCACAAGGTAGACAAATGAACCTTAATCAAAACAACTTGTTTAATTGTTACTTTTATGAATTTTAACCTATTATTTATTAATAATAACAAGAATTTATTTTTGAGGTCCAAATGTACTTCACAAAGGACCAGATTTGGTCTGCAGCCCTTAAGGTGGAGACTCAGCTGCAGCAGACTCACAGAAGGCAGCACATGACCCACCAGAACATTATTACATCTTCTTGACAAGGATGGGCCTCATATACTTAGTTTAAGATGGGTCTGACTGTGTTATGAAATAACTTATGGTTCAGAATCAGGACGACAGCCTCTGTTGAAAGTTGAGCCACTTTGTTAACACAGATTACTGTTCACATTCTTTCTGTTCTCCACTGATGACGGGAAATTTATGTGACTTTTTGTCTGTTTTCGAGAGAGTAAATCTCAGACAATGAGGGAGTGAATGCTAAAGTGCATTTATTTATACTGCTGCACCTCTGTTTTGAATGAGAATGAGACTTTCTCAATATTGGCATTCGCACTTGTCACTGCAATGCTAGATACTGTTAGCAAAAACTTGTTGAAAGGGAGTTTGGAGCAAACAGAGTGGCCCCTGTCAAAAATGAAAGCAATTAAATTAACATCTCGGCCAATTGGATATGTCACAAATGTTAATTGATTTTCAATCAGCTCAAGGTTAATTGTTACATCTCTAGATACCAGTAATCCACTTTGTGACGTTTTATAGGCTGTATCACCTTGTATTACAGCTGCTATTGGACACTAAATTTACAGTAATGTGAAGTGTCACAAAGCTATTGTTGCTTTAAAAATGATGTAATTTCTGTCAGTCTTGACCGTGTTTTGTGGTGTTTGCAGGGCTACACGTCTTTCTGGAACGACTGCATTTCCTCAGGGTTGCGAGGATGCATGTTGATTGAACTAGCTCTGAGAGGTCGTCTCCAACTTGAAGCCTGTGGGATGAGGAGGAAAAGTCTGCTGGCAAGGAAGGTGGGTCCTCTGGTAGCTTAAGCTTTGTGTAAAAGACAAACACGTTATGTTTAGCTGATTTGTTACTGCTACTTCTACAGCCAGTGAACGCAGAACTGCTCTAGCTCTGAATAGACTGTTCCCTCACTGTTTGCGTTTACTATGAAATAGCTCAGTTAAAGGTTATACTTGCATCAAATGCAGCAAGAAACCAACAGTAGCCTCCCTCCCCAGCCAGTGTAGACCAACCTGCTTCATGAACTGTTCACCATCCTTCCTCAGGCAGAAGGCTACGCAGCCTCAAAGCCAGAACGGGGCTAAGACACAGCTGCTTTGCTGGTATATAACAGCAAACAATTAACGGAGAGAGACTTGTCCAAATAAAGAGTTGTTTAAAGAACACTGCCGTCCCAGAAAGATTTTTTTTTACATTCATGTGGTCCTTGGGAAAACGTTTTTTTTTTCCAAGTTGAAATATGCACATCGGCATCTTCTTTTCGGTAACAGTCACAAGCCTTCCATTCATAGACTCAGTCAGTTTGCAGTGGAAAACTTTGATGCATGTGATGGAGCGTTGTCTTGTATAAAAATCAAAGTCACGTTTGATTCTTCACAAATCTTTGGCGGTTAATTTGCATCTTTTCTTCTCGACACTGTTGACTATTTGCTACAGAACGTTTAATGGTTCTATGATTACGCCCCAATATCTTAGATATTTCAAGAGTGCTGCAATCCCTGTGAAAGTCTTTTCAAAAATTTTTACTTTTCAGAGTAAATTGAAAGATTTTCCCGTCTCACTTGTTTATTTTCACCTGTTAAAGTGAGAATAATAAACAAAAGGGCCAAAAAAGAGATTGTAAATCTTTTTTTTGGCCCTTTTTTCCTGAGGAGAAGAATCTGTCTAATAATTATGCACACCTTGATATAGGGTTTTGATCTCCTTAGGCCACACCGTTACACAAATATGCATTAACTCCAATAAGGATTCAGGTTTATACAGCTTGGAGTTGGAAAATATGGATAAAATGATGATATGGTCAAAATAATCACGTGATTTTTGTTTTTTGACTTTTCAGTGTCAGTTAAATTACTTTATTAACAAATAAAAAAATTATATTTAAGTGGTAGAAAATGAATGAAATTATCCAATGAAGCGTCTGATTTATACAGTTGTGGCTAAAATGAAGAGCCGTTTAAAATGGCATACATCTTAACGTAGCACAAAAAGCCATTTACTGATGGGGGGATTGTAAAAGAGACTATGACCGTGATGGCTGAAAGTTTATTCAAGAACCATTTAGTTTTGACAGCATTTATGGTTTTATTTTATAGTGTGAGATACACAGATGAACTAAATGTTTTTTTTTTTTATGTTTTATTGCCTTTGTCAGAATTTCTCAGTATTTCTATAGCATTTGGAACTGCCCTGTGTCAGGATCATTGTTGGTCTCTGAATCGGGAGTCCAGCAGATCCTTATGGTAAAGTCTTATTTTAGCTGGATTTTTAAAATTTTACTGGTTTTGTTGTGTCCAATACTGACCGCTCAGCCTTTGGCACAATTGTATGAAATAAGTCATGAACGCACAGCCATTTCAATGCCATAGAGTCTTTATTGTTTCACAACGAACACAATAACGACACGAGTAGGCTACCCCCTACTAATGATGTACAGTAAACGTAAGCCTTTTATACAGTTTTGATATGACACTTTAGTAATAACTATTTCTGTAAGGCTTTGAAGAGCCTTTGAAGATCTCCTCATTAACTCTCTGATGTCATTCTGTAAGTCCTTGAGCACCCCTTCCTCCTAGGGGCTCTCCTTTCTCTGGCCTTGAGTAACAGGCGTGTGTGTGTGTGTGTGTGTGTGTGTGTGTGTGTGTGTGTGTGTGTGTGTGTGTGTGTGTGTGTGTGTGTGTGTGTGTGTGTGTGTGTGTGTGTGTGTGTGTGTACGCGCACAAATGTGGTTGGCTTTTTTGAGTATTGTCTCAGTCTTTTTATGAAGCAACTGAATGATTTCACGACTACATTTACGCTATATATTATATGTCAAAGCTGGTGAAAAATAAGGGCAGTGGATGGGCACAATAATGAATACAAAAGTATATAGCCATGCTGCGAATGAGACAACGCTGCAGATTATTCATTGCAAGTAATAGCGATGAATAAATATTTGAAAAAAAAAATGTAGTCAATCTGTCCTGAGTCCTGGAGAAAATTCCGACCCAGATAAAGGCCCTAGCATAAATAGTGGGCAGAAGAAAACAAAAAAAAGTAAGGTCAAGACGATACAATGAAAGTTATTGTGTCTTTGGATTTACTCTTACTGGGGAACCAACCACAACCTATTAATGCGAGTTGGGCTTTTCAAGCATGACGGCTATAAAGACAAAAAAAAATAAAAAATGACACTTAGAGTTGTTGAGGAACATCTTTGTGTGTGTGTGTTTTTCTTCAGTTCCTGCAAGAATATTGTCTCTGTTCAACAGGCGCAGGTTTAACACTAAGTAAACTGAGTAAATCGAGACTAGATTTTGCTTATATTTCAATAAATATTATTTGTGTCCGTGTGTGTGTCCGTGTCCGTAAGCAACTTTGGGCGTCAGGTGGCCAGCTAGTCCCAGAACTGCCATTTAGAGACAAACACTCACATTTATGCTTTAGATTTGCCTGTTGACCTGTACATTCATGTCTTTAAACGGTGAGAATAATTTTCTGCTTGTCTAACTTTTTAAATATTTGCATGTGTTGAGTGCCTCCACACAACTGGCCTAACTTGCAGCCGTACAAGAACTCTTAACTTTAATACATTTTTACATAATTTTTATAAAAGATCACCCTAACATCTGTAAGAATGTTTCAATTTCTCTCTGTTCATATTCTTCCCAGTGCATTAGCAGAACAGGGTTGTGATATGAACTTGATTTAAATGTGTTTACATATTACAGCTGTGTGCATTTAGATAAAATTTGTGTGTATTTAAACTAGTCTGTTGCCAAAATGTGTGTTTTTTGCACAGGTTCTTTGTAAGTCGGACTCTCCCACAGGCGACGTGCTCCTGGACGAAGCCCTCAAACACATAAAGGACACCCAGCCCCCAGAGACGGTGCAGAGCTGGATAGAGCTGCTCAGTGGTGAGCCCCATCTCAGAGCAACAACATTTCTTTTCTGCAAAAAGTCTAATCAAAATTTTATTTAAGATTTATGTAATAAAGATTGGGTGCACGTGGCAGAGTAGTTGGCACTCCTGCCTCACAGCAAGAAGGTCGTGAGTTCAAAACCTGGCCGACTCAAACATTCTCGGCCGACTCCGGTCTTTGTGTGAGGAGTCTGCATGTCCTCCACGTGTTACCGTGGGTTCTCCCCGGGTACTCCGGCTTCCTCCCACCGTCCAAACACATGTATGTACAGGTTAATTGGCAAATCTAAAGTGTCCCTAGTGAATGAATGTGAGAGTGAATGGTTGTCAATGTTTGTCTCTATATGTCAGCCCTGCGACTAACTGGCCACTGTCCAGGGTGATCCCCGCCTCAGGCTCAATGCTGCTGGGATAGGCTCCAGTCACCCGCGACCCCTAACGGGACAAAGCGGTAGAAAATGAATGAATGAATAATAAAGATTGACCTGGCAGGAGAAAACTTTACATGCCAATCCTAAAATGCGCCAATCAAAGCATCAGAAAAAGGATAAAACATTTACCTAAAAGTTTGCATTATAAATAGTCCTTTATAAAAACTAAACTAATTTAATTACAAGGAGACACTATGAATAAAACAATCGAAGAGCTCGAGGTATAAAAGACATTTTATGTCTTTTGGTCTTGCTCCTATTTGATTAAAAACTGTCTTCGGTGTCTGAGCTCATAACTACTAGATGGTTCCTGGTTTGTGAAAGATTGCAGAGGAGAAGAGCTGTCCTAAAGGATGTTGTGTAAGGTGTGGACTGTGGCTTTATCCCTCCTCTCACTCGGAGAGGACACGGTAGAGGGTGGAATGCCAATAATCCTGCAGCATCTTTTTTCACCGGCTCCAACTCATCTGACAGGCCTTTGGTCATCCCGCCACACACAGGACTGGTTTACTCCAGCACTGGTCTGATGAACCTCAAATAGACCTGCTTAAGGATGTCAGGAGGAAGCCCAGTTCTTTGTGCAACCTGGAGGTAGTGAATCTTAGGGTTTATATATTTTATATTTGCGTCCCAGGATAAATCGGAAGAGATTTTTACTCCAAGAAGTTTGAATGTTGAGACTCTTTGGATCACATGGCCACTGACTTCGTTGACTGCCAGTGAGAACTCCTGACCCCACTCATCCACAGAGTCTGGGGCCTTCTGCATGAGACCAGGAAGTGTCCCCAAGAGCAGCTCAGTCAGTGTCAGATCGTCTGCATAGTTCACAGAGAGAACTGAAAATGGAAGACAGTGCATCCAGGCTGTTTATGCATATTACAAAAAGTAAAGGAGACAACAGCCCCCCCTGGGGGACACCTGCTGGAATGGCAAAAGGTGGTTAGGAACCCCACTGCACTGTTTGTTCTCTGTCACTCATAACTCTTCAAACTGAGCCACAGAGGGCGCCGCATCAGCATCTTTGCCAGTACTTTGAGCAATTGACTGTGATTGATGTGTCAAAGGCATAGGAAAAATCCACAAAAAACGCATACATGTACATCCAGTTTAGGACTGTTGTTAAGAGCCTCATGCCACTTCTGAAGAATATGTATCAGTGCTGTGACTGGATCTGCTGCTCATAAAACCGTGTTTGGGAGGGGCAATCTGAGAAGCTGTATGCTGCAATAGTACGTCCCTTAAAATCCCTTCATAGATTTTACCAACACAACTAACAAGAGAAATCTAGCTGTTGTCAGATTGTTTTTTGGGGGATTGCCTTAACAAGAGCCTTTTCCAAAGTGCTGGAAAGATTTTGTGTCTGATGCAGGAATTAAAAACGTCACACAACACAGGAGCCAATTCTTCACAAAAGTATTTTAGCAGCCAGGATGGAATACTGTCAGGACCTGCTGCCTTTGATGGGTTGGTATTCCAAAGTCTGGCTTTGGCTTGACCAATACTCAGAGGTGGCTTTACATTCTGTGCCAGATTATGAAATTCTTCCTCTTCAGATGGCAGTGTTTAGTCGGACTGGCCCCACACTGAACCAACATGTTTAGCCAGGCTGTCACATTCTGACGGCTGAATACAGGGATCATTTGTGGCTAATGCTTGACTGTCCTCCATTCCCAAGAGTGCTTTGAATTGAACCATTGTTTAGAGTTAGATTAGGGAAGATCCTCCACCTCATTCTTGTAGTAAGGATACTAAGCAAAACTAAGCATTCATCTTTTTGTCTACAATTGCTCTTAGCCGTACTCTCAGTACAGTCTGCATCAGAGGTTGCACTAGACTTTCTCACTCTACGTCATTTTGACGGACGGAGTCGTGAAATTTCCGTCTTATCTGTCATTTTTAATTTTCATACTTTAATAATACTTATAATGGCTTTTTGTTTTCATCACATTTTAAGAAATTTCAAGACGAGCAAAGAGGACAGATTATTTGTTTTAAATACAATAGATTACTTTACACAAAAAGTGAAAGAATACTTTGTGATTAAACTCTAGAGAACGCAGTATATTATAGTACAATACGATTCCGACAAAAATGAACTGAAGTTAATTCAATCTCTGTTGTCGTGCAGCCCCTGACAAGTCCATTACTTGTGTTAGCTTTTCTACAGATGTCGCAAAACATTTTTCCTTTTCCCACCTCAGCCACGTAACTTTAAACTCCTGTTCCCACAGAACACAATACTCCCTCTACTTCACTTCCTTTCTGCTGCTTGATTGTCCTGTAACAGCTCTCTGTGGCTGCTCAGGGTTTCCCGTTTGTCCTCCTTCATCCTCCACTGCATCATGTCCTCTTTTTTTCACTTTTATTAATAATATCAGAACTATTTGGTGGTTTGAAAAAACTACTTGCATTCAGCTGCCGTCCCATTTTTTTCAACTGAATCCAGCGTGACAAAGATGATACAATTCAAGATAATTGATGGTTAATATGTACATTCGCCACCAACTGGTCAGGAGTAGGAATTACATAAGATCACCCTCAGAATAATCCATCAAAACTGATGGCATTCAGATTTTTCCGTCCCTGCTAAAAAAAAAAAAAAAAAAAAAACGTCAAAGACTGAAAATATTCCGTTAATGCAACCTCTGGTCAGCATGCTGCAGAATTTTTGCTTGTACAGTCATACAGGGCATGTCATGATTGTTAAGGAAACTCTTAACTGGAACCACTTGGTTTATAATAGATTGAATTGTGTCGGTAAAACACTAACCTTAACTTCAGGGTCTGTGAGATCATGAATGTGGGAAAAGTCAGAGTTCATTAAAAGGCCTAAATGCTGCATAGTGTCTGGTGTACATTTGTGGCAGGTGATAGTCCTAATAGGCTTTTTTGGCTACTCACCTCCTTTCCGCAATACGGTTTGGTAATCAGACGTACTGACAGGGGGCAAATGTACAAGAGAGGCATACATGGCTGGTATGTTGCTAAAAATAGGGTCAAATTTTCTTGTAGCTCCAGATATGGCTTAAGCCATAATTATACCCGTTAGTGTCTTCTAGAATGATAACGGCAGCTGTCTGGTAGTTGTATTTAATTCTAAATACTAAATATCTAAATACTGAGTGACTTGAGTTTAAATTTTAGCTGTAGCATAGTAACATGGGGGCATAAACAATACACAAGCAACAATACAACATAACCCACATGGAAGATGAGGGTTCAGCCAAATCCACAGGGCTTCATGTTGTTCAACATTCAGTTTCAATGAAACGCCCAGTACTTTTCCAGCTCTCTCTTACCCTGTGGCCGAGACCTTAGTTTTAAGATGCTGTTTTGTTGGAGTGCTGCTTTAACCTCAGGTGGAAAAGCAAGTCTCCTTCTGTCTTTTAGATGTTTAGGACCATATCTGAAAGTCTGTTGTGCCATGAATTGCAGAGAAGTACTTGAGTAACCTCTCAAACACATGGAGGCTGTCTTCAATTCATTCAAAATTATTGCAGATGAGTGTCATCCATAGAACATAATTCACTGATATCTGTGCATACAGTCAGGAAGAAAGATACTCCAAGTATTGTAAAAAATAATTGGCCCAATTCATCAAAAATGCCTTAAAACTATCAGTTTAAGGAGGCCTCAAATCGAGCTGCTGCCTTGGAGGCACCACGTGCTGGTCCAATTACAAAACAAGATTATCATGTTCCTTGCACCCAGCACTTTGACTTCAGCTCATGAAAGCACAAAAGTCTGTTGTGGCAACCCTCCGTAATGTCTGCAGTGATTTTTAGCCTTTATCTTAGTACAATGAGCCATCTTCTCCCCTCATTGTCGTTCAGTTCAGTGCTTTGATGTGCCCCTGCCTCTGAGGGGTCCTGTTAGTTCAGCAGTGAAGAATTGGGGTAAAGCTTAGCAGAGGATTAACTTAAACCCTTGAGAATGTCTTGTTACTGCTGCTGTTTGTGGAACTGACTCCGAGTTTCCGTATTGAATGGCTATAAAGGGTTAACGGAATTGCCATTTGTTTCGAACCATAGTTTGTGGCAGAGTGGTTAGTGCTCCTGTCGGACAGCAAGAAGGTTGTAAGTTCAAACCCCGATCAACCTGAACATCCTCGCACGACGTATAGGACCTGTATCAGAGGCAGAGAATGGACTGTAAACATGACTTAACTCTAGCAAAACTATAATTTTCAACTTAGAACAACATAAATGTCTTATTTAGACATAAACGTGTGTCCTAATCACATTTCCCACGGCACGCTGACCATAGAAAAGTTTCTCCACTCCATTAGGTGCAGTAACGGCAACAATGAGTTCAGGCGTGAGGAGAAGGATCAAACGCCAATGACAAACACTGGTTTCCCACAAAAAATCTTTTCCATAGCAAGAATATTTTAACAGTAATAATTAATGTGATGACCAGGAGAAAAGACCTGATTTGCCCCGCAGAGCTTCAGTTGGCAGCTCTTTACTCAGTGGCTGCAACAAAGACACGGGGCAACACATGATTTACCAGAACATTATTGCTTCTCTCTGACAAGGGCCTCAAACAGGTGAACACTTAAGACGGATCTGACTGTGTTATGAAATAATAACTTATTGTTCAGAGTTGGTTCAGACTTGGGACAACAGCCTCTGTTTAAAGTTTAGCCTCCGCCAGTGACAAGACATTGAAATGACTTTTAATGTGACTCAGACAGGTAAAATGGAATAATTTCCCACAGCACAACTGATTACCTCTCAGAGCAGACATGCATATGCCGCATGAATGAAATAATCAAATAATTCTGCGTACACCCTAAAATATCCTTGCGTACATCTAGAGATACATGTACCCCTGGTTGCAAAACACTGATTTAGACAACCTTTTTATTGGACAGTTTTCTCATAGTAAGTAGAAGTAAGAAATGCAGCCCTTGACCTTTTCTGGTGTTTCTAACATTTTCTCTTTTTATGTTGCTCTTGAGGAGAGACATGGAACCCTCTGAAGCTTCATTACCAGCTCAGGAATGTCCGTGAGAGACTGGCCAAGAACCTGGTGGAGAAGGGTGTCTTGACAACGGAGAAACAGAACTTCCTGCTGTTTGACATGACCACGCACCCTCTGACCAACAGCAACATCAAGCAGCGGCTCATCAGGAAGGTGCAGGAGGGCGTTCTGGACAAGTGGGTAAACGACCCCCAGCGCATGGACAAGAGGCTGTTGGCTCTCATCTTTTTAGCCCATTCCTCTGACGTCTTAGAAAATGCTTTTGCGCCGCTGCTGGACGACCAGTACGAGCTGGCCATGAAGAGAGTCAGGCAGCTGCTAGAACTGGAGCCCGAGGCCGAGAGCATAAAGCCCAACTCCAACGAGTTGCTATGGGCTGTGGTCGCTGCCTTCACCAAATGAGTCTGGAACCAAGTGACATTTGTGTGTATTTTAGTGGAACAGTACTGACCTCAGCTTTGGAACTCCACTCCGCACGTTTTTTGAGGGTTGAATTTCCATGTTTTCCTCTAATTCTGTCCCTGTTACTCCCCAGTTTGTGGCACTACTCAGTTTGCGTTTGTCCTGCTGCTCTCTTTTAGGCAAACATCAACTTTCAGCAGAAGTTGTGCAGTTGCTCTTTATGTTGTAGCTGCTTTGTTCAGTTATCTGAGTGATGTTTCCAAAGACAATAAAGACAATATTTAATATCCACAGTCAACTACAGCAGTGATGTATATGCAGAGGAGCTTAAAAGTTGTTTGTCCAAGTTGTTGTGTTACCCAAAAGGCACACTTTTATTTTACGCAAATTGAGTAGGGACACAACTGGGAGTTCTGTCTACATTTTAAAATGAAACATTTCTCTATGGGTTGGAGCCTCCCTGCAACACAAACTGCATTTGTGTTGAAATTTTTTTTTTTTTTTTTTAAGTGGACTTACAGAAACAAAACAAATCTTTGCTGAAACGCGCTACCATTGTAGCTTAATTCATAGATTCATTACTGTTGAGTAATAAGCATACACGTTTCCACTGTAACATTAATAGGAGACAGGGTTTTAGGACAAAATTTTAAAACTTATATCCAGCCATTTTTATCACATTTTTGAGAAGGTTAAAGCCAAAACATTTCATTAGTCCACATTTTCCAAGATATGTTGTGAAATGCTTTTGTGAAGCGGTTTTTAATAGTACATGTAGACTTGGTCTCAGAACTTTTTATCATCCTTCCCTAATTTGTATTGTTTGAGAAACTGACCTCTGTTATAAATGCCAATCTAAGACCGTTAACTGAGATCTGCTGAGACCCAATAGTGAACAATGTAAACATGGCCACGGGCGCCTTTTTGTAGCAGATTCTGAACTGAATATAAAATAGAATTTTGAGCAAGAGGTTAGGGCGTTCCCTCTGCCAGTACTGCCCCCTCCAGTCTCACTGACAGCCCAAATATTTTCCTTAGAAATAAAATAAAAAAGTTATTGTTGTATATCTTCTTGGTGTCATGTGGTTGACTGAGGGCTGTTGCTGGGAGCCAGTTGAATTAACTTAAAGTTGCCAAGTAAGCTCAAATTCAAACTTGGTAACTTTGGGTTCATCCATTGCAGAAAGCTGGTTAAAAACTTTCTCTCTCAACTCAGGTTTAAACCCTTTATTAATGATTACTGGGTGTGTCTTTGCAGTGAACAACCAATAGCATTCAACCTGGAGGGAAAAGGGGCCGAAGTTATTTCTGCTGAGAAACATTGAACAAACTTGATCTCAGACAACCAGGAGGAAAAAAAAAGCTGCATGAATAAATGTAAGTTTTAAGACATTTGAATTGGCTCTCTCTGAGGATAGTCCAACTTAAAACTCATGGCCCTGACATTTCACACTGTTTCACACTAAGTAACATGTAAAACTAGGAAAATTGCTTAGATATGGATGAATCAAATTTTTCATAAATCTTGGGTGTAACCCAAATTCAAAACTGGCTTCAAGCAACAGGTCCCAAGTTAATTTTAAAGTCTAGTGATGTCAACACATGTGGATATGCCCAAAATTTGTATACTCCTAAGTTTACATACCTAGAATTTGTGATTTTCTTTATGAATAGCACAAAAGCCTTTTCACTCAGTGGTTGGGTGAAGCAATTTATTGTGAAACAATTGTGTTGTGTTTACTCTTTTTAAATCAAGACAGAAACAGAAACTACACAAATTATCCAGATCTAAGGTTTACATACCCCCGTTTTTAATATTTTGTATTGCCACTTTTTAACAAATGACAGCTTAAAGTCTTTTGTGGTAGTTGAAGATGAGGCTCTTTATTTTCTCAGATGGAAAAGCTGCCCATTCTTCTTTGCAAAAAGCCTCCAGTTCCTGTAAATTCTTGGGCTGTCTTGCATGAACTGCACGTTTGAGATCTCCCCAGAGTGGCTCAATGATACTGAGGTCAGACTGAGGCCAGTCCAGAACCTGCACTTTATGCTGCTGTAGCCAATAACAGGTCGACTTGGTCTTGTGCTTTGGATCGTTATGTTGGAACGTACAAGTAAGTACCGTTCACAGTTTCCAGACTGATGAGTGCAAATTTTCCTCCAGTATTTTCTGATAACATGCTGCATTGAACTAACTGATCACCGGTGAATATGGTTACCGTTTAGTAGCCATTGAAACCCGTTTGTGTCACTTGTGTGCAGGTTAGGCCAAAATCTCCAGGGTATGTAAACTTTGCTCAGGGTCATTTGGGTAGTTTCTGTTATGATTTAAAAAGAGTAAACACAGTTGTTTGACAATAAATGGCTTCACCCAACTACTGAGTGAAAATGTTTGCGTTATCATTCATATTCTCGGAAAAATGTCCAATCAAATTCTGCCAGTGTATGTATATTTATGAGCCCAACTGTATATATTCCCAAGAGGGTTTCCAATATTTAGCTTTACTTTACAACAGTATTTAAAAACTGTCAATTTGTCCTAAAGGCATAAGATTTTGAGTAAATTAATATAAATTTGAACTATCCTTAACTATTGATTACACAAATTTCATAAATTTGTATTTGTTGTCAAAATTAAAGCAAGAACATGGAGGCATTCTAAAGCTAGCCTACTGTTTATTTACTTTTCAAAAATTTCAGATGGGACTGGACTGAGACTCCTCCTTTGTTGTGATATCTGCATGGTTTGGACAGTCTCTTATTCTGGCTAACACTAGTCAGCGCAATGCTTAGCTCTGATTGGTTGACAACTTTGCTGTCCAGTTTAACCCTTAGGGGTCTCTGAAGTTTTTGCTCCACCTGACTCCCTCGGACACAACAAAAATGCTTTGCCATAGAAATAGTGTACACCTTTGAGTCCAATTTTTTTTTCTTGACTTTCACTAACTTACCCTAACTTTATGTATGCCCTTACCATACATAAAATATTTTTTCTCAGTTTCTTGTAAATTATTTGCACCACCTGGGTCCCTAGGACACAAAGTGTTTAAATGGTGGCCATGGAAACAAATGGATTTCAACCCTTGGGCATGAAAACATTGTTTTAAACATGTTGCAATGGTAGTGCATTAAAAAATGCATTTTGAATGGGAGTCAATGGCAGGGAGTCTTTCATCGCCAAATATAACTCAAAACCTCAGTGGAGGATTTGATAAAATAACATGCTTTGTAGCTTTGTGATTCATGGAGTTTGAACAGGACTTTTGGGAATCATTCCATATAAATATGCACTTTCAAATCTTGTTAATCCATCTTGGTTCAATTTTCAGAATTTTTCTGCTTTAATCAGGTAAAACTGTTTTGTGTGACGAGCTACCACTCTGACATGACTAACATCTGTGTGATCCTCTAAAGTGAGGGTTTTTTTTTTTTTTTTTTTTTTTTTTAATTAAACAAATATTAAAAACTTAAGTTCTGCACACCATTAGTTGCCTAATTTCTTTAAACTCAGCTCACCAATGTTTTGGTACCTTTTTTTTTTTGGACTAACTTGGAACAAATAATCAAATGACAGTTTTATTCTAACATATCTTTATTAAAAAAAAGTTACATTGGGGTTTTCCCACACCAACCAAGTGCAATAATTATTCATCCACTCATACAGTGACAACAGGCTTTTACAAACAGCCTCTCTACGGAAACCCTGACACGACACAAACAATGCAACTACAACTGAAAGCCCTAACAAACAGATTTTTGAAAACCACTTAAACTCTGAAAACTGCAATTATATCCTCCTTATAGCGTCGTCGATGTCTGACATCTGCTCTTTCAGTTGGTTCCACTGTTCGGGATTCAAGGAGATACCTGTAGGGGCAAGAAGAGGTGTAAAATCAACCCTGAATATGTAATCGAGAGAACTCTATAAGGATGTCAGTGAAAATGAGTAATATTACAAATATCTTTTATATGTTTGTTCCAATTCCCAAAATATCGGAAATGCCGCCGATATCACAGAAATTTAAGATATTGGCGTCGGTGAGTACTTAAACCCATTTACCAATCCGATACCATACAGTATTCTCATTTTAACGACCCAGTTAAGCCCGCTACCTTTTGCAGGGGAGCAACTACCCAGTGCTAGAGGTGGATGCAACATCAATTTTGGCGCTGGGGAAACCTATGTAGACACAGGGAGAACATGCAAACTACACAGAAAGGTCCTGCCCTGAATGGGAATCGAACCCTAGACCACATTACTGTGAGGCCACTGTGCCAGTGCTACCACAGCTCTTTATTCACACCCAAGTATTGTAATGGTACCCGGTACCGGCAGCTAATTTAAAAACAACCCTACTTCTATACTGTCACAATTTAAAGAATTACCAATCACTCTAAAATCCCTATAAAGCCGGTTCAAAACAAGAATGATGTACAAGAAGAACATTTGTTCACAGAAAGTATACTTATAATCATTGTTCTTTTAACAAACATGTCTTTCCACTGCTGTTCTTGGAGGGGCTTAGCTTTATTAAGTTTTCAGCTTTGATAATAATCACACAAAGCAGTTATTCAGCTTATGCATTTCAATATTCTAAGGAAACTTATCATAAATGTGTTTTAATTTGTTTATTCATCCGGGTTAGAAATGCGTTATTTCAGGAGGAACAATACGGTTTTCATCCCGGTCCCAGCTCTATAGGCAAAGGGCAAAGGTTTTATATAGCACTTTTCCACCTAGAAGGCACTTAAAGCGCTTTTACATTGAGCTTCCATTCACCCACCAGTGTTACAGTTGGAACACTACTGGAGGCCAGGTGGGTTAAGGGTCTTGCCCAAGGACCCAACGACCGCCAACCTTTCGGTTAAAGGACGACCGCTCTATCGCTGAGCCACTGCGCCCCTCTACAAGGTGCTGCTGGATTCATGGGAGTTTGCCTAACCAGTCCACATGTGCTTTGTGGATTGGAAGAAGGCAATTCACTGTGTCCCTTGCGACATCCGGCGGGGGGTGCTCTGGGAGTATGGGATCCTGGCTGGTCCCTGTACGACCGGAACAGGAGCTTGTTTAATTGCTGGCAGTAAGTCAGACCTGTTCCCGGTGCAAGTTGGACTATGGCAGGGCTGCCCTTTGCTATGATTTATTGGAGCTATAGAGTTAGACTGCTCTTGTTCTAAGCCCTTGAACATAATAGACAAGGGTTACCTTTTTTCCCAGGCTTCATTTCTCCGTCCTGGTTCATCCAGTACTCTCTTATGTCAATGAGGACTTTCCCTTTGAAATCTCGGACACTCACATACCTCATCTTCCCGATCTGAAACAGACAAAGAATACTTCTAAGCCATGACATAAAGTAATAAAAAAAAGGAACACACTTTAGACTTCTGAGCTGAAGCATTTTTACTACATCTGCAACTGGCTGAATTATTCCACTTTACATTCAGCTTGTGTTTGTTTATGCAACTTAAGAAATTCTCATTACAACTCAATTACAAACTCATAACCAGCTGTCAGGTCTTAGACAGTTTTATCAAGTAAACAGTGGTGATAATGCAAAGTCACACCTGGAACATGTTGTCATCAGAGTTACTGCTGCTTTTGGAAGAGGCCCCAGGTTTAGAACTCTCACCAGTCTTTGGTTTCTTGGCAGGTGGTTTCTCTGGAGCACTTGTCTTCTTCTTTTTTGCCTAAAATAGCATTTGTTATAAGATATTAAATTAACAATGGAACCATTTTAGGAAATGCAATGAAAATGAATTCACAAATACCATTAAAAAAATGTACTAAAAAAATATCATCCAGCGTAAGTATACATGTTTATAAGCAAATTCAAATCCTAATACAATTTAAAAATCTAGCACATATTGAACATAGAGTATTGTTCAAAATAATAGCAGTACAATGTGACTAACCAGAATAATCCAGGTTTTTAGTATATTCTTTATTGCTAAGTGGCAAACAAGTTACCAGTAGGTGCAGTAGATTCTCAGAAAACAAACAAGACCCAGCATTCATGATATGCACGCTCTTAAGGCTGTGCAATTGGATAATTAGGGGTGTATTCAAAAAAATAGCAGTGTCTGCCGTTGCCTGTAAAACTCAAAACTATTTTGTACAAACATTTTGGTTTCTAGGATTTAGCAATCCTGTGACTCACTAAACTAATATTTAGTTGTATGACCACCATTTTTTAAAACTTCTTCACATCTGTGGCACCTCTCAGCTGTTATTCCACTCCATGATTCTTTAACAACATTCCACAATTCATTTACATTTCTTGGTTTTGCTTCTTGCTAGTTTTAAGGTCCAGGGATTGGGCTGGCCACTCCATAATATTCATTTTGTTGGTTTGGAACCAAGACTTTGCTCATTTACTGTGTGTGGTTTGTGGTCATTGTCTTGTTGAAACAAACATTTCAAAGACATGTCCTCTTCAGCATAAGGCAACATGACCTCTTCAAGTATTTTGACAGATGCAAACTGATCCTTGATCCTGGTGTGTGATAAATAGGCCCAACACCGTAGTAGGAGAAACATGCCCATATCATGATGCTTGCTTCACTGTCTTCACTGTGTACTGTGGCTGGCTTGAATTCAGAGTTTTAGGGTTGTCTGTGGTCCTTGGACCAAAGAAAAAATAAAAACTATTTTATTCTCATCAGTTACAAAATTTTCCTCCATTTCTCTTTAGGCCAGTTGATGTGTTTTTTGGCAAATTGGAACCTCTTCTGCACAAACTTTTTTTTTTTTTTTTTTTTTACACAGAAGGACTTTGTGGTGGCTTCTTGAAAATAGATTAGCTTCACACAGACGTCTTCTAACTGTCACAGTACTTACAGCTAACTCCAGACTGTCTTTGATGATTCTGGAGCTGATCATTGGATGAGCCTTTGCCATTCTGGTTATTCTTCGATTCATTTTCTTTCGTTTTCTTCCACGTCTCTCTGGTTTTGTGCTCAGTTTTAAGGCATTGGAGATCATTTTAGCTGAACAGCCTAAAACTTTTTGCACCTCTTTATAGGTTTTCCCCTCTCCAGTCAACTTTTTTATCAAAGTATGCTTCTGAACAAAGTCTTAAACAACCCATTTTCCCCAGGCTTTCAAATGCATGTTTAAGTGCTGGTGACTTCATCCTTAAAAAGGGGCCACCTGAATCACACCTGTTTTTACAAAAAAAACTTGATTATTCTGGTTATTCACATTGTACTGTTATTTGAACAAAACTGTATCTAGTATTTGTCATGCGAGTGGACAGGTGTGTCATTTGTGGCCAGCAGAAAAAGAAAGCAATTAACAATAAAATGTATTTATTTAATCAGCAAAATTCAAATAGTGTTTTTATTTTTCAAATATATATTGCAGGTCAGATATTTGAGCCCATCCCTAGAAGAGATCAGTGGTCGCAAATAAAAAGTGCTGATATTCAAAACTCATTGACAAAACAGACATAACTTTGAAAACCAGAGCAGAAGGTCAAATATTAAAATCATAGATGTCCCAGAGAAGAATGAGGGAAGTGAAGGAGTAAAAGGACATTAAAGAAGAAGTGCAGCAGAGCCCAGGGCTATTATACAATGCTACTTGATGATCGCTGGACAAACTGACTTTACCCAAACTGGTAAAAATACTTAAGTTAAAAATGTTTCCAAATCTTTGATATGCACTACAAAAGTCATAAACTGTGGCATGTTTTACACAATTTCTTTTTGATTGTTTTGAGGAGTTCACATGGTGGGGTTCTCTTTCTGTATAAATACTTGTCATGAGCAGAAATTGTAAGCTCTTTGCAAAAGAACAGAGATTCTTTTTTTTTTTTTTTACAGTTCATGATTTGTCATTTAATTCACCACGCAAACAACAGGTTGTGAAATGAACAGGAAATAAACTGTATCTCTTTAAAAAAGGTAAGAGAAAATAATTTCACAAACAAAAACAAGGCACGGCTATTCCTTTCATTCAGAACACCCATCTCACTGATAAAAAAACATAGTAAGTTGCAGAGGAATTGGGTAGGTCATATCTTTTATTCCTTATTTCATCCAAGGCTAGAGGAGTGGCTTTACTCAAACAAAAACCTAACATTTCAACCAAATACCACAGCAAAGGACAGATATGGACGACATGTCTTATTAAACTTTGTAATAACCACGAATAGAATAATATTTGGATCATTATACAGTCCTAACTTAAATTTAAAAAAAATATTACCATAAAATTATCTGCAGCAGAAGGCCAGTGCACATTGGGTTTGGACTTTAAATATTGTTTTAAACCCATCAATAGATCAGTCTTTGCCTAAAATTATCTTGCTATCCAAATCTGCAACAAATTTGAAAAAGGGATTGCGAGAACTTGATTTAGGTGATGTGTGGCAGTTACATGGTCAAAATAACAGAGACTACTCATTTTATTCCAGTGTTCACAATTCATTATTCTTTATATGTTTTGGACAATATTGCCTAAAGTTAAGACCTGCTTCTATCTAGTTGCTCCTCTGTCTGACCACAATCCCTTAAAAAAAAAAGGAAGTATGGCTGCAAGCAGAGGGTGGATAATGTCAGACAATTGTTACATATTATTAATATTGCAAAGAGTCAAGAACATCCATTGGTGATGTCCATGAACACTGAGAAGGTGTTCGAACGAATGGAGCATAGCTTTCTTCGTGAGACCTTAAGGGCCATGTTGTTGTCTTGTTAGGAGCGCTGTGCATCATAAATGTACAAACCTAATAAATGTATATCCATATCCATAAAAAAAAAAAATTCAAAATATTTAGAATGTCAATGTTTTTATTGCTGCAAATGTAGCTGGTGCTATGCACAAACCTTAGTCTCCACTTCACTGTCAGAGTCACTTCCAGACGTGGAGGACAGGATTTCCTTGGATTTTGGCATTCTGGAGGAGGAAATGTCACAAATATTATTCCATAATATGATAATTGTACTTTTTCAAATGTCTTTACAACTGGTCTCTTATAGAGGCAGGACGCAGAACCTCTTTGGTAGCATTGATAGATATTTTTTAATAACAAATAAGAGTTAAAATATTTAATGTGTCCATTTTTCCTAATGACATTATAACCACTATTTCGGCTGTGTGGTAGGTTGAGGACGTGTTTTAAATTCATATCAATCCGAGGAACGTTATTTTAATTTCCTTTGTTATACAAGAATAGATTAAAAGTGAGACCAGAGTTCATCAGGCCTGACTCTGTTAAAAAACTGTTTTCCAGCAGGTCCTTGTTTTGTAGCATAAGGATAGAAACACATCATGACTTAATGGTTCTGTATCACAATGTAGCGCGTGCTCACTGTCTGTGAATGAGCTTAAGCTTAGCTTTTCCGCTAAAGCTAGTTCCCTGGCGCACTTTTAATTTCAGCAAAACTACAGCATTTTATTTCACCAAACCAACTCTGTGACTTAAACAGACGCAGAACAGACAGTGCTTAAAAGCACGCGTTTGAAAAATACATTTAATCAATAACTTTAGACGATTCTTACATGAATTGGGAATGTTGAAAAGATGCTCCGCTAACAGGAAACGGAAGGTAAACGGCTACTTCCTACTTCTTCTCCTCTATGGGGCACCTCTACTATCAGCGCCTCCGTCTGGAAACTAAAACCATTGCAGCCATCCTCATTCAACACCAGTGACTGTAAAGGGGGTTTACTTTTTATTTATTTATTTGATTATCTCTATATTATGTAATTGATGTGCCAGTGTTTATATTGTTAGTACTTTGCATTTTGTCAGTTTACAATAAAGAAATAAAAAGAAATAAAATAATTGAAGTTCCTTCAGGTGCCATTTTTAGCCGTTATGGAGCTTTGCATCACTGCTCATTCACTGTCCCTGAGTTAAATTTCACTTTTACATCAACATTTACGTTTTTTTAATATTCTTCCACTTCACTTATAAGCTAAGTTATCTATGTTTGTCATCTTTATCAAGACTGTTCAAAAATACATCTACAACTATAATAAGCTGTCTAAAATTAATAGATATCCTCGTAATTATAAACTGTATGTATATAAAAATATACATTTTATAATTTAGAAATATCTGTTATCTGTAAAATTTTAATTAGCATCTGTGGTTAATAATAGTTTTTGTCGGTGCATACGTTTTTAACAAACTAGTTTAGATTTCATAGCCACAAAAACGAGTGTTTTTGAGATGGAGTAAATATGTTCAACCAGTTTTAATTTTTGTTTTGCACGTGGCAGAGTGGTTAGCACTCCTGCCTCACAGCAAGAAGGTCATGAGTTCAAAACCCAGCTGGCTCTAACATTCTTGGCCGACTCCGGTCTTTCTGTGAGGAGTCTGCATGTCCTCCACATGTTACCGTGGGTTCTCTCCGGGTACTCCGGCTTCCTCCCACCGTCCAAAGACATGTATGTATAGTTTAATTGGCAACTCTAAAGTGTCCCTAGTGAATGAATGTGAGATGGTGGTCTGTCAATGTTTGTCTCTATATGTCAGCCCTGTGACTAACTGGCCACTGTCCAGGGTGTACCCCGCCTCAGGCCCAAAGCTGCTGGGATAGGCTCCAGTCACCTCCAATCCCTAACGGGACAAAACTGTAGATAATGAATGAATTTTTGTTTTTCAGTTTACTTACCATAGGACTTGCATGGACTCTGCAATGGTCCTTGCCACTGGCAGGCAATGCAGGCCAGTGGTCAGGCCACAGAACACCACCCCTAGAGCCTGTCCCCCTGTAACGGTCCGTGCCACAGTCACTGTGGTGACAGGTAGGAGAGAAAGCAGGGTATGAATTGTTACCTTGTAATCCTCATGTGTTGATCCAAATCAATCTATATGTTGCACAAATGTTTAAATTAAATCTTAAACTCACACAATATAGATTTTTTTCCAATAACTTCTGATGTGAATAAAAGTGTATGCATAACTGAGACTTGATCCACCAACCTCAAGGTTACAAAGCATTTAACTCTGTGAAACGCTATTCTTGGGGTTCCCATACAGCGCCAGATGAAAAAAAAAAAAAGGATAAATAAATAAAACATTATGGTAAAAAAAAAAAACAAGGAAACACTTTTTAAACCCATGGACTTGAATGCATGCTTTATTTGATTTGGGACTGTGCAAAATAACTACTGCATACTGTGACATATTGTGATTTTAAAATAATGACACACATTACATACATTTATATAGATGCCACAAACCTCCAGGACCACAGATAGCACGGCACAGACCGTAAATGATTGAGAGGGACCAGACAGGCCACACTGCTGCCGCACAGGCCAGTGGTCCGTGCCACACAGGCCACAGAACAGCATCCTTAGAGTTGGTCTCTGTAATGGCTCTTCCCACTGGCAGGCCAGACCACACTTTTGGCTGCAACCCCCTCTCTAAACAAAGCAGGAGCAAGTGCCAACCAAACCTGTCAACCACGCTCCCGCGAGCCGACAGAATGGAGGCAGCTGGTATATTATTAATCTTAATATCTTGAGTTATGTGGCAAATATCAATATAACAATTACAAGAATAATAAGACGGTGTTAAAACAAAGACAGCGGCGTTAGAAGGATGACTGTGACAAAACTAGTCATTTGTTAATTGGCACTGATTTTTCAATGGATGTTAATGAGAGCCAGGCTTGATGGAGCTTACGCCTACTTCCATATGAGCTTTAAACCTGGAAGTGGCCTTGCTATGTCCACCCCTTAGACTGTCGATGTGCAAAACTCAACTGTTTACTTTCTTTTCTTTTTTTTTTTCAAAGAGGAACAGCTTTTTCCTTTTTCCCAAACTCATTTACGTATTCAACCCTAATCAGCCGTCACATTAGGCTCTGTTTACCTGTCACCAATGCCTCTCTTTCCTACTCACATTTCCTGCGTGTGTTCCACCAGCCTTCCCTTTCCTGACACTGATTACAATGGTGTTCTGGATGTTTATCTTTTGCAAAGAGGCAATACTACTCAAGAAATCTTTACACCACTTCCAATGAGCCTGCCTGAATTCTTTCCTGTTATTTTAACTATTCAGTGGGCTAATTCCGTTCCCATCCTTTTTATTTTATATTTTGCTTTCCTTTGACGTTCATGACTCAGCTTTGCTGCTCATGTGGTACCTAAAAAAATTAAGTTACACTCTGACTTTCAATTTAAGGAAAGTATGCGTGTGCTGAAGTCCTCTTTCCCATGTTCAGAAGTATGAATTATTTCCATTGCACCTGTTACCTGCACGAAACAGGAAGCATCTGTGGTGCGGCTTGGTGCAAGCTACAAGGTCCAGTTCTAGAACAAAGTAAAATTGAGGAGAGTACTGATCCTGTAACTGGTGCCAATTTCATTTATGTTGAATATATGGCACATATTGTTTTGCCTACAATTTTTAATTAGAAAGACAGTTTGATATAAAATTTATTCATATATATTTTTAAACATAATTAGATTATTTCTTAAAATTAATATTGTAAAATATTTTGCTTAAACTCTAAACTAAAATGAGTAGCAGCATCTCTTCAGGGGCTGGAGACTTCAGTGAGTCTATTCTCAGGCTTGAGCGCCCACATCAACCTGGTCACAGCAGGACACTAACTGCTGCATCTGCCACAAAAAGCAGAGCGGACTTTACAAACGAACCATAGCCTATAGTATCTCACCGAGTAGATTATTGTGTATGTTCGAAGTCCTCACGTCCTTATTTTGAGAATGGGGTCCCATTTAAATCGGGTCTTTATGCAGTCTTTTTTTTCTTTTTAAGTAAATCTTCCCAAAAACGTTGGCATCAATATTGCTCAAAAACCAGGCAGGTTTTTGAGCAATATGTTGAAGTCAGCCAACACAGAAACCCATCTGTGTCCTATTGCATTTAGTTTGTTTGGCTGTACTTAGAACATAGGTGACAGGATTATTCTCGCTATAGACAGTTACAGATGGGGCAACAAAGTAGTCTCTGAACCGCTCTCTAACAGCCCACTTGAGTGCTAAAAAGTTTCCCTGAATGCAGCCTATACCATTTCCCTGCTGGTTTTAGTACTCTATAACCCTGAGTTTACCCTTTTGCCTCTGGTCCAAAACTGCACCAAGTACTTCCTCAAATCTAGAATAAGCTATTTCATAGATCTGTCGATTCGAGATTATTTTGATCACCAAGTGTACCACAGAGAAGCAGACGCCAGAAAGATTTACAAACAGATTTATTAAAAGTTAAAAATCTTGTATAAAATGTTATTTTAAAATGCAGACTACTGAAGAAGACAGTCTAATAAAAACACGATTTACTTAAAAAAATCCTCCTGTTCATTAAGCCAAAACAAGTCTTATCAGGCAGGCCAGTGTTTACAGGTGGACCATGCAACGCCCAGGCGCCCTCTCATGTCCAAGAGAGGGATGAGCGGTCCGGTTCTCAGGTTCTAACCCTCCGCCTGCATTGTCCCCTGCAACCCCGGATGTCCTCCAATACCAGTCACTCAACTGTAGGAACGAGCTAGGACACACACACACACACACGCTCTTCCCTTGTAGTGGCAAGGCTGAACTGTGAACGCACACAACGCGGCCTCAGGTAGTAGATTCAACACTTTTATTTCTTATACCCCCTCTGGGCAGTTACAGACACGTCCCTCTACTGTTTGTGTGCGTTGTACAGATCCTCCGTCCCGTTCTATCTGCACTCATTCTATCCGTTTTTCGATTCCACCGTTCCACGTCTCTAACGTCTATTGTTGGTTCCGGGTCTCTCGCAGGCTTCTTCCAGTTTTTATTCCACTCTCCCCCTCTCTGTCTTTTCGCCGGCTCTTTTGAACAGAGTCTGAGCTCTTCCTGATGCCTAGTGTCATCGCTGAAGCGGGACGGGGTGTCACCCAATTTAAAATCTAAAAGTCATATGGCCTTAAAGTGGCCTCACACACAATTTAAATAAAACACATAGGGAATCTGGTCACTGGTGGGTTATTCAAAATGTCAACCACATAAGTTAGTTCTTTTTGATGAGTATCAGTCTATATGATTTCCTGGGTGGGTGTAGGCTGTTTGTGTTCTTTGATATTTGTAATAGTATTGCACAGAACAAACATCTTTATCATCTATTTTGTATCCTTTTGCGGAAATAATTCTGCCTACATAGCAGCAAACTTCCTTTTTGTCTCATTTGTTGAGTCTCAGTTTTATTTCCCATTGTAGCCGTTTGACAGATCTCAAATCCTAAACGTGTAGTTCAAATGTCCGACTGTACACTGAGACATCATCTAAGTATGGAGTGCATATTTTATCTCTAAGACCTTCCAGGCTCTTTTCCAAACTTACATACATACATGAAAAGCTGAGGGCCCATTTTTAAGACCGAAAAGAATCCGAATTCATTCATATAGCCTCCAAGGCGTTGTAAAAGTTGTGTATTTCCTTAAGTCCTCACTGATTTCACCTTGATGGTATGATTTACCTTGGTCAAGCACACTAAACCACATGTTACCGAGAAGTCCATCGAGTATTTCTTGTATGCGTGGTATAGGGTGGAATAGCCCACTATAATCAATTGAAAGTCTTAGGCTTTCATCATGTTTTCTTACACACACCACTGGAAAACCGTATGGTGATGTAGATTTGCATATGAAACCTTTATTTATCAAGTCCTGAATGTGATTTTTAACCTCATCATAGAGTGCACAAGGGACAGCGTTGTCGGCTCTAGCTACTGGACTATCATCAGTCAACTTGAAGTACATTTTGAGATTTTTTTGCCTATTTTGTCTTTGTGCTTACCAAATGCACCTGACTCTTCTTTAAGCATCTCCATGACAACAACTTATGGTCTGGGTTGAGGTGATCCAAATTGACAGGTGGATCCAAATGCTTTAAAGATGAGCTTGATGGATGTTGCGCACTTTGAGCAACAACTGAGGTAACCTGAGATATGACATTTCACCACAGAACATGACTTTCCTTGTATAACAAAATATTGCTGGACATTATAGAAAAATGAAGAAACTCTTTACATACACACCAAATGTAGCCTACACGTAGGCCTAGGCCTATTTTCTATGCCTTTTACTTTTGGTGCAAGCTTTCATTGTACTTTGTTGATGCTTGCTTCGCAGATTTGAGTAACTTTCCAGAAACCTCAACCTCATAGCACTCAGATGACAGAAGACATCAGATTCACAAATGTTTGATGAGACATCTGACGCTGACTTCTAAATTCTGTCTTGATGTGACGCACAATGCTGAATGCCCTTTCCACATCACAGTTAGAATTTGGCAGCACCAATTAGACCTTCAGCCTGAATAATATGCACATGAAATGAAACTTATTAACTCACCCCAACATGCCTTTTGCAATCATTTAACCCGCCATGAGTAATGCTGAAGTCGCTGTTACAAATAGTGCAGCGAGCAAGACTGTCATTATGTTTGACACTTATAAGACAGGGGTACACCTTCGGGATGCTCTCTGTCTTACAAGTGCTTCACACACACGCACACTAGCACAAGCACGCAAGGTCTCTCGCTCCCTCTCCCTCTCTGCCGTGTGCGCGCTACACGATTTGAAACACTTGCATGCACGCTCTTGCTCGCTCGCTCTAAATTTTAACTAATTTGCGGGCATCAGGGAGCCGCTATCAATAGACTCCATCAACTTCCGGGAGACTTGGGATGTCTGCATGCTGTGTAGTATTTCTGACATACATCTTGACTTTTCGCATAGTTCATGATACACCTAACAACTGGCAGTTAAACTTCAATCCCTCATCTAAGGACAAGTTTTCATTTGGCTCGAACAGCATTTAAGTTTTCACTTTATGGTCTGTTTTAATAGGACATCTTATGTGATCACTAGGAACCATAACAGCTGTACATCCTGTTCTGGCTGGGTAAGTGATAGTTTCACTAGTTGCTGTTTGAAAAACCTTTCCTGTGCCTATTTTTAGTGAACTTCTGAGTGAGGCCTATATGTCACTGGACTGACAAGACTTTTGCTTTATGAGTTCATCAATGGCGTGTCTGCATGATGTCACAACTAATACTGGGACTAAAACTTCTTCCCCAGCTGCAGCTTTACCTTTTGGATCCCAAAGGCTAAGTCTTTCTTAAACCCAGGCCTGAAATGGGATTTTAGACCCATTGAGAGGTCTCAGATCTAAACGCTGATCACTCCTAAGTAAGTCACTGATTTTTAAATCAGGTAAGTTTTTTAACTTCCAAGACTCGCTCATTACTGAAACTTGGGTTCCTGTGTCTCATAGTGCTAAATTTAACTCCAAAAGGACCCCAAGCCGAGGCGTCCCCACAGAGCTAATAGCTAATAGTAATGGAAACTTAACCGTACTGATCTGACCTGTACCTCTAGTTGTGGTGGTGTAGGGCCATCGGCAACTTGAGACCCCTGCATGATTGGCCAAAGCTCATTATCACATGCTGAACATTCCCATCCATTAATCCAGGTAATAAAGCCTATATAATAATGTCTTTTTTTTACAGATCATACTTACTACAATATGTTGTTAGATGAATAACAGTTTCCCTCAAAAAGAAATTATTATTATGTTATTGGCCATCATCTTTTACATGATTATTGTTTATGTGCTGTGACTCTGTTTGCAAGACCACAGTACCACAGACCACAAGGATGCATGTTACATACTCTAGAACAGTGGTTCTCAAACTTTTTACACCAAGTACCACCTCATAAAATATTTGTCTCTCCAAGTACCACCATAATGACCAGCATTTAAATACAGTAGCATAGTAGGCCTAATTATTCAGCTGAAGTTAAAAAATGAAGCAGTTTATTCCAAATGTTTTATTTTATTGTTAAACACTGTAAATGCACAGTTTCAACATCAACACTGCACTTACATACAGGTAAATTAAAAAAAAAAAAAATTAATTAAAATGTATTAAACATAAAAGTTTAATATAAACTGTACAGTACTTTAATTTTTAAATTTTTTTTAAATAAAATTAAATATGATGCGTGTCAACTCTTTGGCTAAAGGTAGACCCAGTTGTTCCCCAATTGTGTACGGCTTACCGGCTTTGGCGATCCGGAGGCTGGCACGATATGAAGCTTCCTGTGCTTTGATTATGGGTGTACCACAGGATTGAATGGTGGACTTTGAATGCTTCAGTTCATCACGTTTTTATAAAAAAAACCAAAAAAACACTTGTTTGTCCTTAAGTGCCGTGTGTTTGGTTGTTAGATGTTGTTTGCGATGTGATGTTTTCATACCTTCATTGCTAAGAACTTTGCCACATAACACACACTGCGGCCTGGGCTCGTCCTCTCTCCCGCTACAAATAAATTCAAATTTGATGTAGTTCGAGTCATAATTTCTCACTGTTTTGTACCGTTTGCTGCTGCTCGCAGATGCTCCAGTGACATCGCTGGCGCTATCAAAGCCACTGTTTGGACTTGTGCTCGGTTCACTTTAGTCCTCTACAGTTCTTGTGCTGGACACTTTTATCTCCTGATCCACACTTCTCTTACCAGATTAAAGCCTCCATACGGTTAGGGAGTTAGTGGACCAGCACCATGTATGGTACGAAGAGCAGGCCGGCGCGGGCCCCTGGACCAGCCCCTTAGCCCCCAGCCATTCAAGGACAGAGAAGGATTACCAGCACCCTTTCCCTGACCATGTTAAGGCTCTGAGTGAGTATCCTGCACTGTCGCTTCTCCCTCTCTGGCTCTGTGGCCGTTGTTCTGACCTTATCTTGTACTTTCCTCTCGGCAGACGTCCTGGAGTACCAGTGCCACCAGGAGGGGTTACATCCAGAGATGAGTGGGCAACACTGAGGAGGAGACCAGTATGCTGCAACACAGTATTACGGGTCTGACCGTAATAGGAAACATCAAAGTTACTCCATAACTTGATGCTGAGAACCAGAACTGATTGATAACAATCTGGATAAATTGCCAAAGATCAAAATAGATAAATCAAACTAGTTTCCCCTTGGGGACCAATTAAGTACCTTTGCAATCGAACTTGGAGCTAAAGACTCAGGGGGACCTACTGAGTGCAGTAATATACTTTTTAGAAATATTGGACTTTATTTAGTATGCCCACATTCCTAATCTGCTCATTGAATACAATGCAAGTTGGTGATCCCACTTCCAGCTTATTCAGTGGGGTAGATACGGGGTTAGTGTGCAGGGTGTTTTGAACCTCTTCTTTCAAAATATTCTGACAAAACCTCCATTCAGCGGGTCATGGATAAGCGACACTTCCTCCAGCTCTTCCACAGGGATACCAAGAAGTTTCCAGGCCAGCTGAGAGACATAGTCCCTTCAGCGTGTCCTAGGTCTTCTTTGGGGTCTCCTCCTGGTGGGAGGCATCTGAAACAGATGCCCAAGCCACCTCAGCAGGCTCCTCTCGATGTGGAGGAGCAGCGGGTCTACTTTGAGCCCGAGTCAACGAGCTCCTCACCCTATCTCTAAGGGAGCGCCTGGGGTTGGGGCTCGTGTGTGAGCGCCTGGTGGCCAGGTCTTTCTCCTGTGGGCCGACCACCTGCAGGAGGCACCGTAAGCAATGTGGATTGGGTGGCAGTCGAAGGCGGGGGCCTCAGCGACCCAATCCCTGGACAAAGAATCTAGGGACATGGAATGTCACCTCGCTTGTTGGTAAGAAGCCTGAGCTTGTGTGGGAGGTTGAGCGATAACGACTAGAGATAGTCGGGCTCACCTCTTCACACAGCTTGGGCTCTGGAGCCCAAATCCTCAAGAGAGGCTGGACTCTCCACTACTCTGGAGTCGCCTACGGTGAGAGGCAGCCTGCTGTTGTGGGCTTGCTCATTGCCCAGTCCCCGGTACTCCGACTGGGGACTCACTCATGTGGGCAGCGACAGGTCTGAACCCGAGCGTTGTTCTGTTATTGGACTTCTGTGCTAGTCACAGTTTGTCAATAACAAACACCATGTTCAAGCATCAGGGTGACATCAGTGCACGTGGCACCAGGACACCCTAGGCCGGAGGTCAGATGAAACAACCACAAAGTCGATCATTGACCTCCTGTCATATGTCTTGGACAATCGGGTGAAGAGAGGGGCGGCGCTGTTAACTGATCACCACCTGGTGGTGAGTTGGACCCAATGGCGGGGGAAAAAGCTGGACAGATTTGGCAGACCCAAATGTACTGTGGGGGTCTGTTGGGAACGTTTGGCCCGAGTCCACTATTCAGAGAGATCTTCAACTCTCACCTCCGGAAGAGCTTCGACCAGATTCCGAGGGAGACTGAAAACATTGAGTCTGAGTGGACAATATTCTCTACCTCCATTGTCAACACGTCTGCCTGGAAATGTGCCCGGAAAGTCTCCGGTGCCTGTCGTGGCGGCAATCCGAGAACCCGGTGGTGGACACTGGAAGTAAGGGATGCTGTCAAGCTGAAGAAGGAGACCTATCGAACCTGATTGGCTTGTGCGACTCCTGAGGCATGCGGATGGCTACGGGCAGGCCAAACGGCCTGACCAGCCCGGGTGATTGTGAAGGCAAAAACTCCGGTCTGGGAGGAGTTAGATGAGGCCATGGAGAAGGACTATCAGTCAGCCTCGAAGAAATTCTGGCAAACTGTCTGGCGCCTCAGGAGGGGGAAGCAGTGCCCTGCCAACACTGTTTACAGTGGAGGGTGGAATCTGTTGACTTCAACTGGGGATATTGTTGGAAGGTGGACGGAATACTTCAAGGATCTCCACTTACATGTCTTCCACTGAGGAAGCAGAGGCCAAGGGCTCAGAGGTGGACTCGTCCATCACCCAAGCTAAAGTCACTGAGGTAGATGGGAAGCTCCTCGATGGGGCATTGGGGGTGGATGAGATACACCCTGAGTACCTCAAGTCTCTGGATGTTGTGGGGCTGTCTTGGTTGACACGCCTCTGCAACATCGCGTGGCGGTTGGAGACAGTACCTCTGAACTGGCAGACCGGGGTGGTGGTCCCTCTTTTTAAGAAAGGGGACCGGAGGGTGTGTTCCAACTACAGATGGATCAAACTCCTCAGCCTCCCTGGGAAAGTCTATGCCAGGGTACTGGAGAGGAGAATGCGGCCGATAGTCGAACCTTGCATTCAGGAGGAACAATGCGGTTTTCGTCCCGGTCGTGGAACACTGGATCAGCTCTATACCCTCTCCAGGGTGCTGGAGGGTTTATGAGAGTTTGCCCAACCAGTCCACATGTGTTTTGTGGTTCTGGAGAAGGCATTCGACTGTGTCCCTCGTGGCACCCTGTGGAGGGTGCTCTGGGAGTATGGGGTCCGGGGCCCTTTGCAAAGGGCTGTCCGGTCCCTGTACGACCGGAGCAGGAGCTTGGTTTGAATTTCCGGCAGTAAGTCGAACCTGTTCCTCTGGCAGGGCTGCCCTTTGCCACTGGTCCTGTTCATTATCTTTAAGGACAGGATTTCTAGGTGCAGCCAGGGGCCAGAGGGAGTTTGGTTTGGGGACCACAGGATCTTGTCTCTGCTTTTTGCAGATGATGTTGTCCTGTTGGCTCCATTAAGCCAGGACCTTCAAGGGTACACTGGGGCGGTTTGCAGAAGTGGCTGGGATGAGGATCAGCAACTCCTGAGAGCAAAGTCTGAGACCATGGTTCTCAGTCGGAAAAGGGTGGCTTGTCCCCTTCAGGTTGGAGGAGAACTCCTGCCTCAAGTGGAGGAGTTCAAGTATCTTGGGGTCTTGTTCACGAGTGAGGGAAAGAGGGAACGTGAGATTGACAGGTGGATTGGTGCAGCTTCTGCAGTGATGCGGTCGATGTACCGGTCTGTTGTGGTAAAGAAGGAGAAGCTGCAAAGCAAAACTCTCGATTTACCAGTCGAGCTACGTTCCCACTCTCACCTATGGTCATGGTCATGGTCTGACAAAACCTATTTAGCTAAACTCAACAGGACCCTCTGAGTTTTAAAAAGTTTAAAAAAAAAAAAAAAAAAAAACTTACAAACTTAAGGGCCCTTTTGTTTATTTAGGTCTAAAAAGATTAAAAAAGGCATTCTGGTTTTCAGGTTTGGTGGCCCTAGATGGGCTGACATAGGGAGATCTCCCATTATATTTATTCTATATACCAAATATGGGGTTCCTGGATGGTAACATTTTTTGACTGATTTTCCCTATACTGGGGTTCCTGCTGAGTTAATCAAAACAGGATTTGTCAGACTATTTTGAAAGAAAAGGTTCAAAACTTCCAGATCACGGACCTACTATTTGACATATTGAATAAGATAGAAGTGTGATCATCCCTAGAGAGTACCGTTCTCAAATTTAGACATGGCGCGACCTTCCCTCTCCGTATATGAGATGTTCCACTTTACATTTATTTGCATACCCAGTGCACGGACGCACAGAGCATAAATTTTGACTCCTGAACGATGTTTTAGGTACCCCAAACTTTACTGCCTGCTCCCGTGTAACGCCACAAGAAAAACAACTACAACTTTTTGTCTGCTCGTCCCGGTTGCAAGAATTATAGATAATTTATATGAGCTTTTTCTGTCCAGCTGAAGATACTGTGTCAGTGAAATAGGTATGATTCTACCAATCAGTGTCTTAGAACCATTAAATCAATACAAGAATGTATATTTTTGGGATTTCAAAGTTACATGATGCTACTAACTAAAAGGTATGCTGCATTCAGTTGCAAAAATGTCACGGCAGCTGAGTGTTAGTAGTCTCTTCAAACCACCAAATAGTTCTGATTTTGTTAATACAGGTGAAAAAAAAGGACATGATGCAGTGGAGGATGACAGAGGACAAACAGACAACAGTGAACAGAGCAGGCAGATCTACAGAACAGCCACTGAATATTGTGTATTATACTGCATTACATAACTGCCTGTTCAAGCACAAATATTCTTCCGCTGCAGAAAAAAACATTCTGCTTTCTGTTGAACATAAAGTGCTGTTTTTGTTCATCTGTTATTCGTACATAAAACAAATAATCGGTCCTCTATGCTCGTCTTGTAAATTCTTCAAATGTGAGTAGAAAGAAAACCTATCATAAGTAGTATAATATAAATAATAAAAATGACAGGTAATAATAGAGTATGTCCGTTAAAATGTCAGAGGGTGAGAAAGTCTGCAGCCAGACTTCTTTTAAAGACTGTAACTTTAAGCCTAGGTTCACAGTTGTTCCTTCCAGATCTTTTTTATATTATCTAGGAGAGGTGCAAAAGTAGCATTAATTATATGTTATACAGGGAGTAATCTGAATGCAAAGATAGATAAAACCTGTCATGAACAATGGAGTTGGAAAGCTATTAAGGAGTCAGTTCTATCTCTGAAGATATTGGAATTGCAAACAATTTAGAAATGGTAACCCTCAAAATACTGCTGTGCTAGTAATTTACATACCCTGGCACAATTTCTATATCAATAATAACACAAAAAAAATCATAATGACAATAGCAACTAACCAAATGACCCTGATCAAACGTTTACATACCCTGGTAGCCTGATAACATGCACAGAAGTTGACACTAACTGGTTTGAATGGCTACTAACGGTAACCATCATCACCTGTGATCTGTTTGTTTGTAATCAGTGTGTGTATAAAAGGTCAGTAAGTTTCTGGGCTCCTGACAGGCCCTTGCATCTTTCATCCAGTGCTGCACTGACATTGTGCGAAAAGGTAACTAAACTATAAAAATATAGCCAAGGAATTGAGAATGCCACACAATAATGCACAATAAGGAAGCACTTGAAAAAAATGGGCTGCATAAATGAGTCACCATAAAAAAGCCATTACTTTGCAAATGCCGCAAAGCATCCCACATACAATACGGCAAACAGCACAGAGGCAAGCCTTAAATCTTCTGGAACAAAGTCATTTGGAGTGATGAGACCAGAATTTGACTTTTGGGCCACATGGAGCGGACTCAACAAGGCCTTTGATGAAAGGTACACAATTCCTACTGTGAAACATGGAGGTGGATTGCTGATGTTTTGGGGATGTGTGAGCTACAAAGGCACAGGAAACTTGGTCAAAATTGATGGCAAGATGAATGCAGCATGTTATAGGAAAATTCTGGAGGAGAATTTGCACTCATCAACCCGGAAGCTGCACATGGGACGTACTTGGAGGTTCCAACATGACAATGATCCGAGGCACAAGGCCAAGTCGACCTGTCATTGGCTACAGCAGAATAAAGTGAAAGTCCTGGACTGGTCATCTCAGTCTCCCGACCTCAATATCATTGAGCGACTCTGAAGAGATCTCAAACGTGCAGTTCATGCAAGACAGCCCAAGAATTTACAGGAACTGGAAGCTTTTTGCCAAAAAGAATGGGCAGCTTTAAAATCTGGGAAGATAAAGAACTTCATCCACAACTTCCACAAAATACTTCAAGCTGTCATTGATGTTAAAGGTGGCAAAACTTTGTATTAAGAACTGGGGTATGTAAACGTTTGATCAGGGTCATTTGGTTAGTTTCTGTTGTCATTATGATTTAATAAGAGTAAACACAATTGGTTTGACATTAATGGCTTCACCCAACTATAAGTGAAAGAAAAGTTTACATATTCATTCATTCATATTCCCTGACAAATGGTCAAAAATCACAAATTCTGCCAGGGTATGCTAAACTATAGGATAACGTCAATGAGACAGGGGACTGAAGATGCAGGTTCTATTATATATAACAAGCATTCATCAGCCTAAAAGATGAAGTCTTGACGACTCTACTGCCAGGCAAAAAGAGCAGGGTTGAGAAACGTCAGGCTTGACGTTTTGTGCGGTGAAGAGTAAAAATCAGATCCAGAACCATTTGTAATTACAGACCGCAGCAACTAAAACAGGACAAAATGGCACATCCAACAAGTGCGAGAAATGGGATAAACTTAAAGAAGATTTAGAGAACAAAAAAAAACATTGGGGTTTATGTTTTTAAGACCTTAAACATCTGATGAAAGAAATTAAGGACCTCAAAACTCTTGTTAAAGAAAAAGACAATAAAATATTGCAGCTTGAAGGATCTGGAGCAATACTCAAGAAAAGATGTATAGACATCTGGACTAGAGACAGTTCTTATGCCACCTGAGGAGATTCAAACATTGGAACAGAATATCAACATTCTGCAAGACACTATATCTGCATGTTACACAGTCCTACACAAAAACAGTAAGATCAAGTCATCTATTATAATACAATTCACAAACAGGAAAAATAAAAATGAGATTCTAAGACAGTCAAAGAAATTGAAAGGTACATATGTATATGCAAACAAAGCAATGCAGACATTGCAAGAGAAGCAAGGTTACTAATAAAACAAAATTACATTGTTTCAACTTAGATTTGGAACTACAGAATATGGATAAGAGTTACAGAAGGATCAGCAGGTTAGTAAAAAAACGGTCTGTCATGTGCAGTTAGTGCAAAAAATGATGTTCATCACAAACACTGACTGTTTATGGATGAGAAAATCAACATGGAAATAGAGGATAAAATATATGACATAGATTCAAAAAAAAGATGAACACATATTACATAATGTAAACAATGACTGCGTATTATAATAATATTATTATTATGTTATTATAAATCAAACGTTTGAAGAAGACACTTCAATCATCCACATAAACAGTCAAAATCTATGTGTAAGTTATCAAAAACAAAATACTATCTTAGTGAGTTAAAGAATAAAATTAATGTAATAGCAGTCACAGAAACATGGTTTGGGATGGACAAAGTTTAACTGGATGGATTTGAGCTTTATTCTGTAAAAAGAGCAAATAAAAGAGGTGGAGGTGTTGCTCTATACATAAATTCAAATTTGAAAAGTAAGAAAATAAAGGAAATGACAATAATAGAGAATAATGTGATGGAGATGGTGACTGTGGTAATCATATCTGAAACAACAAAGAACATCTTAATCAGTTGTGTTTACAGAGCACCAGGCTCCTGTGTTTAACATTTACTGAAAAAATAACAGAACTACTTAATGAAATAAAAAAAGCTCCAGATAATATGTGGGGATTTTAACATTAAATTGGATCATTTGGGTTGTCTTGGAATGTCTCGAGTCATTTTGTCAATTCCATAGTTTGTGTCTCTTTCCATTAATAACTCAACAACCAGAATTACATCCCAAAGTGCGACTACAACAGACAACATCTTTACAAAAATAAATGGGTAAATTGTAATGAGTGGAATTCATCCATCCATCCATCCATCTTCTACCGCTTATCTGGGCCGGGTCGCGGGGGCAGCAGCAGAGAAGCCCAGACTTCCCTCTCCCCAGACACTTCCTCCAGCTCTTCCGGGGGGATACCGAGGCGTTCCCAGGTCAGCCGAGAGACATAGTCCCTCCAGCGTGTCCTAGGTCTTCCCCGAGGTCTCCTCCCGGTGGGACATGCCCGGAACACCTCCCTAGGGAGGCGTCCGGGAGGCATCCGAAACAGATGCCCGAGCCACCTCAGCTGGCTCCTCTCGATGTGAAGGAGCAGCGGCTCTACTTTGAGCTCCTCCCGAGTGACGGAGCTCCTCACCCTATCTCTAAGGGAGCGCCCCGCCACTCTGCGGAGAAAGCTCATTTCGGCCGCTTGTATCCGGGATCTTGTTCTTTCGGTCATGACCCAAAGCTCATGACCATAGGTGAGAGTAGGAACGTAGATCGACTGGTAAATCGAGAGCTTTGCCTTACAGCTCAGCTCCTTCTTCACCACATCAGACCGGTACATCGACCGCATTACTGCAGAAGCTGCACCGATCCGTCTGTCGATCTCACGCTCCTTCCTTCCCTCACTCGTGAACAAGACCCCGAGATACTTAAACTCCTCCACTTGAGGCAGGAGCTCTCCACCAACCTGGATGGGGCAAGCCACCCTTTTCCGACTGAGAACCATGGTCTCAGACTTGGAGGTGCTGATCCTCATCCCAGCCGCTTCACACTCGGCTGCAAACCGCCCCAGTGAACATTGAAGGTCCTGGCTTGATGGAGCCAACAGGACAACATCATCTGCAAAAGCAGAGATGAAATCCTGTGGTCCCCAAACCAGACTCCCTCCGGCCCCTGGCTGCGCCTAGAAATCCTGTCCATAAAGATAATGAACAGGACCGGTGACAAAGGGCAGCCCTGCCGGAGTCCAACATTCACCGGGAACAGGTCTGACTTACTGCCGGCAATGCGAACCAAGCTCCTGCTCGGTCGTACAGGGACCGGATAGCCCTTAGCAAAGGGCCCCGGACCCCATACTCCCAGAGCACCCCCACAGGGCACCACGAGGACACAGTCGAATGCCTTCTCCAGATCCACAAAGCACATGTGGACTGGTTGGGCAAACTCCCATAATCCCTCCAGCACCCTGGAGAGGGTATAGAGCTGGTCCAGTGTTCCACGACCGGGACGAAAACCGCATTGTTCCTCCTGGATCTGAGGTTCGACTATCGGCCGCATTCTCCTCTCCAGTACCCTGGCATAGACTTTCCCGGGGAGGCTGAGGAGTGTGATCCCTCTGTAGTTGGAACACACCCTCCGGTCCCCCTTCTTAAAAAGAGGGACCACCAGCCTGGTCTGGCAGTCCAGAGGTACTGTCCCCGACCGCCACGCGATGTTGCAGAGGCGTGTCAACCAAGACAGCCCCACAACATCCAGAGACTTGAGGTACTCAGGGCGTATCTCATCCACCCCCGGTGCCTTGCCACCGAGGAGCTTCCCAACTACCTCAGTGACTTCAGCCTGAGTGATGGACGAGTCCACCTCTGAGCCCTCGGCCTCTGCTTCCTCAGTGGAAGACATGACGGTGGGGTTGAGGAGATCCTCGAAGTATTCCTTCCACCGTCCAACAATATCCCCAGTTGAGGTCAGCAGATTTCCACCTCCACTGTAAACAGTGTTGGCAGGGCACTGCTTCCCCCTCCTGAGGCGTTGGACGGTTTGCCAGAATTTCTTCGAGGCCGACCGATAGTCTTTTTCCATGGCCTCACCGAACTCCTCCCAGACCCGAGTTTTTGCCTCCACAACCACCCGTGCTGCAGCCCGCTTGGCCTGCCGGTACCTATCAGCTGCCTCAGGAGTCCCACAAGCCAACCAGGCTCGATAGGTCTCCTTCTTCAGCTTGACGGCATCCCTTACTTCCGGTGTCCACCACCGGGTTCGGGGATTGCCGCCACGACAGGCACCGGAGACTTTGCGGCCACAGCTTCGAGTGGCTGCGTCGACAATGGAGGTGGAGAACATGGTCCACTCGGACTCAATGTCTCCAGTCTCCTCGGGATCTGGTCGAAGCTCTGTCGGAGGTGGGAGTTGAAGATCTCTCTGACAGGGGACTCGGCCAACGTTCCCAACAGACCCTCACAGTACGCTTTGGGTCTGCCAAGTCTGTCCCGCCTTCTCCCCGCCATCGGATCCAACTCACCACCAGGTGGTGATCAGTTGACAGCTCCGCCCCTCTCTTCACCCGAGTGTCCAAGACATACGGTCGGAGGTCAGATGAAACAACTACAAAGTCGATCATCGACCTCCGGCCTAGGGTGTCCTGGTGCCACGTGCACTGATGGACACCCTTATGCTTGAACATGGTGTTCGTTATGGACAAAATGTTGCTAGCACAGAAGTCCAATAACAGAACACCACTCGGGTTCAGATCAGGGGCCGTTCCTCCCAATCACGCCCCTCCAGGTGTCACTGTCGCTACCCACGTGAGCGTTGAAGTCCCCAGTAGAACGATGGAGTCCCCGGTTGGAGCACTTTCCAGCACCCTCCCAGAGACTCCAAGAAGGCCGGGTACTCTGCACTGCCATTTGGCCCGTAAGCACAAACAACAGTGAGAGACCTATCCCCAACCCGAAGGCGCAGGGAAGCGACCCTCGTTCACCGGGTGAACTCCAACACATGGCGGCTGAGCCGGGGCAATGAGCAAACCCACACCGGCCCGCCGCCTCTCACCGCAGGCAACTCCAGAATAGTGGAGAGTCCAGCCTCTCTCGAGGATTTGGGTTCCAGAGCCTAAGCTGTGCGTGGAGGTGAGCCCGACTATCTCTAGTCGGTATCTCTCAACCTCCCGCACAAGCTCAGGCTCCTTACCCGCCAGCGAGGTGACATTCCATGTCCCTAGAGCTAGATTCTGTGTCCGGGATTGGGTCGCGAGGCTCCCGCCGACTGCCACCCAATCCACATTGCACCGCCCCTTACGGTTCCTCCTGCAGGTGGTGGGCCCACGGGAGGTCGGTCCCACGCCGCTCTTCGGGCTGAGCCCGGCCGAACCCCGTGGGGAAGACCCGGCCACCAGGCGCTCGCATTTGAGCCCCAACCCCGGGCCTGGCTCCAGGGTGGGGCCCCGGTTGCGCCATACCGGGCGACGTAACGGTCCTTGTTTTTAAAACGTCCATAAAGGGTTTTGAACCGCTCTTGGTCTGGCCCGTCACCTAGGACCTGTTTGCCTTGGGAGACCCTACCAGGGGCATAAAGCCCCCGACAACATAGCTCCTAGGATCATCCGGGCACTCAAACCCCTCCACCACGATAAGGTGGCGGTTCAAGGAGGAGATGAGTGGAATTTTAATAATATATATTAGCAACCATTTACCAATATTTACTGTATTTAGATACAATCACAAGATAAAGCAAAACAATGCTGTAAATTTAACAGAAACAGGTCAATAAAAGCCCTGAAGGAACTAAATGAAGATCTCAAAAAAGCAGAAGTGGGTTTAGTGCAGTTTATGTTGAAGATGTAAATGTAGCCTTTAACTTCTTCATAGAAAAGGTGATAAAATTGTACAAAAAAAAGTTAAATAATTCCTTTTTAGAAAAACAAATCTAGACAAACCATATCAAAGGAATAAAAAATGCTTGTAAAAAGCAAAACAATTCATACAGTTATTTATAAAGAAAAAAAGAAGAAGCTGAAAACAAGATAAATTATGGATTATAAAAAAACAGATAAGAAAATCTTACATTAAATAGCTAAATGAAAACAGAAACAATACAAAGGCAACATGGGGCATGATAAACAGTGTGATTAAAAGTAACAAAGCAAAACCCATTACTGCACACTACTTTGAAAAAAACTGTTGATGAATTTTGTAAATATTTGGCAAATATGGGTCCCAGTCTTGGAGACATGAACTCAAAAGTAAAAGACACAACCCAAAATACAATAATTAAGAGTGTGAATAGCATTTTCCCTGACAGTGTAGAAAAAGATGAAATACTGAAAATTGAAAGAACTGTGGTAACAAAGAGTCAACTAACTGTGAAGATCTAGATATAAAATAAAATTGAATCTGTCATTCAATCATTCACCTACATCTGTAATCTCTCATTAACAACAGGCGTTTTTCCAAAAATTATGAACAATATTCAATATGGGTTTAGGACAAAGCACTCACAGAAATGGCAATCATAGAATTAACAGAAAATATAGCCAAAGAAATAGATAATAAAAAATATTTTGTAAGTTTTTATTGAATTAAAAAAGCGTTTGATGCAAATAAATCATGAAAGACTTCTTCAAAAACTCAATAGCTATGGAATCAGAGGGATAGCCCATTGGTGCATCAAAAACTACATGAAAAATAGAAAACAACATGTACAGATATTATGATATTACACTTAACCCAGCTGTAACACTAGTGGGATAATAAAAGCTTAACTAAAAAAAAACACTTTGAGTGCCTTCTAGGTGGAAAAGCACTATGTAAATCATTGTCATTTGTCATTTTGCCGTAGGGAGGTTTAGACCAGACAGGAAAGATTTAATTTCCTCAGAAGCTTCAGAAGGTAGGTCTGATTTATTGTCAATTGTAAAATACTATAAATGTTTTTATTGTCAAAATGAGTTCCAGCAATGAGTTTTAGTAGCATCTTTATTTGAGGTGATTGTTAAGGGGTCTGTCTTGGTTTTAGTTAAACAAGACAAATACTACTAGGTTTGTCTAAGATGGGCAAGGCTTAGTTGGACTCAGTAGGAGTGAAAACTGTGTGAGACTAAGTAGAAAAGCCAACTGAGAGTTTGAGGGCCAAATGTTGGAGTTGAGATTTTAACAGAGCACAAACAGAATACATCCTACTCTATGCTTAGCCTGAAACCTACTGCAACTTTAATACTTAGGCCTTGAGACCCCTGCAATTTACTGCCCACTGGGGACCCTTGAGTCAAAAATGTACAGTACATGCTCAAAATGCTCTAAAATCCTCATACATCAATATTTTGTCTAGAGTTTTGGATCTGTCAAAAAGTAGCACCTACATAGAATGTCAATGCAGTAGGAATATATAGTGTCAGATTAAAAATGTTGCACCCTTTGGGGACCCTCGATAAGGGACCATAAATCTGGCAGATCAGAGATATATGCAAAAAAAATATATTAATGTTTTAGGATTTTTATAGCATTTTTTATGGCTGTTTTGCAAACAGATTTCTGTAGCAGAAGTCTATATCTAATCCTCATGAATCTGATTCTGCCCCAGGTATATCTTTGAACCAGATCTGATTTGAAACAGAGAGAGAAAGCTGAATCAGAATTAATTTACTTGACATCTTACTACATATCTTAACATTTTATATAATTTATATATTAATACTGACATGCAGACAAATATATTTCTGGCAATATGAATGAATAAAATTGGACCAAAAATAAAGACCATAATATTCAAAATGTCTGTTTCTATTATTGTTGTTCTATTATTGTTCAGTGCATGTTAATGAACAAACATGAGACACAGCCACATGAATGTAAACATGCCAGATCGTAGCCTTAGGCTCATTTCATCCGTTGTCCCAACATTCTCACACCAATCACACACATTCATACACCAGTGCTGTGTCACTGGAGGCAAGGAGAGTTAAGTGTCTTGCCCAAGGACACAACAACAGTATGAACTGTGGGGAGAGCGGGCCGCGAACCACCAACGTATAGGACGACAGCTCTATCACGGAGCTACTGCGCCCCCGTATGTATGAGCCATATGTCCATGCTCATAACACAAAGCAAGAGTGAGCGTGAGGGTATTAAACTAAGGCTAAGGCCACTAAAGCTCCATTTTACCTCATGACACATGAACGTGGTAAACTGAGTTACTGAAAGTCTTCAGAGAGGTTAAATGTCCTCTGTCCAAAAACTCTGTTTGTGTGTATGTACAGGATTTGGGGCACATAGTAACTCCTGAGAGGCTAGAGTCTCCCAATGATTCTCCTGTTGTGCGAACCAGGCCTAGGTGAAGCACCACCAGAAACTTTGTTATGTGCGTGTTAATTCTTACGTAAAATTAAATGATTCATATCTAAACACTTTGCTTAGAACCAGGACAGTGGACCTGTGCTTTTATAACAATGCACTAAAATAGGTATGTAAAATGTTCAAAAAAAATGCTTCAGATAGATAATTCAAAGCAATGGCCTGGTGTGGTAATACAGTATGTTGTGTTTGATATTGGTCTGTGAGCTGCGAGTGTGGTAGTAGCCCTAAGGTACACACTTTTCTTGTTTTGATGGTGTGTCTGTTTTTCAGAGAACAGCTCAGGGTCAATGGCTGTGAGCTCTTAGGCCGACATTTCTGTCAGCAACAGATACTCTGTAGATGCTCTGTAAAGTGATGTATCAACTACCTGTTCATTTCAGATCCTAAACAGTGTCATAGATGTGGGATTATCTAACACTATGGAAATCTGACCCACACCCACAGGCTGTGGCCTCTGCTGGGTTTTCTAGTGAGAAGGGCCGGTGTTGACATTTCCCAGGCGTGTTCCTTTTGTGTACATAGATGTTCAACAAAAGCGATTCTCCCCAAACATGCACAGCGCCCAACAAAATCACTCAAACATCCTGTTCAAACTCAGATGGTGGCAGATGGGACCGGGCATTCCACTCAGTCCTCGTTTGGCACCAAGACACAAATCTCAGTTCCACAGTCTTCATTGCACGTCATGCTTTGGTTTAACACTATTTAGCTTGCGCTATATCTATATTTTTTGGTCTCATGACTGTGTTTATGCATTTGTATATAAATGAAATAAACTACAAAAGTAAATAGTTGTAAACAAAATTGGCCCTGTGCCTCCCTAATCTTGGCACAGGGCCATCATCACCAAGAGAAAGTCAAATCATGAAAAAGGCCATTAAAAAAAAGCAAAACAGTACTAGTGTGGGCTCAACATTGTGTGAAAAAGAGTGAGCAAACCGTCTGTAGTACACAATGTCACCAGGACTATCAAATGTTTGCCTCTTAAGCCTGTAATATTGTGCATTTACTGTGTTTCATTGTTGCAAAAAACGTACATATTTTCATTATATGGTTGTAATAGGATTGTCTGCAACTGTCCTAAAGTTCTGATACTGACAAATAATTGTTGAAGAGAATCTACACTGTGAGATTATTTGTCACTTACCCACAATTTAAAGCCATGAAGTACAATTTTGTTACGATCACCAACAATTTTGGTCCTTCTTTGCTATTGTTGTGGCTCAGACAAATTGTGCCAAAGCAATAAGGAAATACAAGGGTCCAGGCTTAGATTTTAGCATCTAGGGTTAGTTGACCTGGTCCATAGCACCACAATAAGCAGTCATCTTTACAATGATGCTGGGAAAAAAAGCATGTCTCTTTATGTCTGCATAAGATTTAAACAGTTTGTGGTGTTAGCTTTTATGAGGCTGTTGATAACTGAAAACAAAAAGATTCTGCCTATGGGGCCTGGACTCCCCTGCAACAAAGTTTAAAAGTAGGTATGACTTTTCTGTTAAATCTCTGGTTAAATAAAGGTAAATAAAAATAAATAAAAAAGATGTCTATGCCAGTGTTGACCGTCTCATTCCTCCTGCTGTGGACCATGGTGACTGTATTTATTGTCTCCTCACTGTTTTTCTGTCCTGTGTGCAAATGTTGGACATTCCAGTGTCCTTTGTTGGCACACTTTTCCAGACCCTCATTCTCTGTTCTGTTCTGAGAAACCACTGTAATAACAATCAATGTATTTGGATCATAAAACACTGCCACAGACTTTGGTCAAACTGGTTTGCAATGGTCTGGTGTCAGAAAAGTGTGTGAATATGTCCTTTGCATCACCATGCATCTTTTTTTTTATTTCCAATGGACATTGCATTTCTAGACATTACATTTTTGATACACACATTCTGCTTTGCTGTTATTCTCAACAGCCCACTTTTAAGATTTCTTCTTTTTGTAAGATTGCAGATCATTGCAGATTGACATCTTATGTGAACATATTCTAACTGAATAGACAGACACCTTTGTCTATTCAGACAGAAACCTACTACATGATTTTGACAGAGCTCTTAATGGGTGCTGCTTCTAAAAAGTTCTGTGTTGTTGTTTAAGGAACTGTGACCCTAACAAATTGCCTAAAGTTTTACATGTTTCTTCTTTAATTATGTTTATAATCGATGATTGTTAAATACATTTAATTTACATTTAAATTTAGATTGATTGATTTCAATTTTAGCTTAAAGATAATGTGCCGCAGCCTCCCTTTAGAGTTTCTATCACCAGCCGCCACTGAATCTAAGCCTATCAGTAGCTACTGCAATTTTAGTCTCAAGCTTGTCTGTTTTCCTTCAGAGAACCTCAGGCTGTTCCTCCAGCGGTGAGCCAGGGTTTAGACGAATGTTTTTGCAGTGTAACGACCTTGAATTGCTGATTCCCTGATAGACCTTTTGTAGTCCTTACCATGAGCAAGTCTTTTTCTGCTTTTTTTCTTTTAAGAATTTCTGAGACTGACTGGGGTGAGTCTTTATGTGTGTTGTGTTGTTAAGCAATTTGTTTCTCTTTAGACCCTAGACTTTTGCATAACTTCTTGACTCGGTGGCCATAATTGTTTTTTCTGCTAAGAGGTGCTGGGGGGAGCATCACAATGACTCCGAAGCTGTATGTTACGGGGAAAATCCTTCAAACTTCTTTAATGTTGGTGAGTGTCCAACACAATCCAAAGGTGCTCTGACACATCCAGAAACAAATGTGTTCAATATCTTTTTAATAGTGAACCAGTTGTCTTTCAATAAAACACATATTTCATATTCACAGGGTCATAAATAGGGTCTTTTTGCGCCTTTAAATAGGCAAACACTTAACTTAAAAAAACAATGGAATACAACGTAATGGCTGGAGGTGCATTCTGACAAAATTACCCCAAATGATCTAAATGGCTGTAACACTTTGTGAACACATTTTTTACAAGATACATGTGTCTTCAGTATGGACTCTTATATAATTGACTTTAATTATTTTCCCCTCAGTATTTTAATAATTCTAGCATCTTTATTTGGGAACAGTCAACATATTCTAAGGGAAACATACTATTCAACGACTGAAATATAGTGAACAAACCAATACAGTCCAGCACAGTTCAAGGGACCAAAAGAAACAAAATAACAAAGGGACCATTAGTAAAGTGTATAACAATCTAGGAAGCATGTTCATCATGGGGGGAGAAGTAACTAAGTATTTGTACTTTGTTACTTAAGTAGATTTTTCAGGTATTAAAGTGTACTTTACTTGAGTATTTATTTATCTGGCAACTTTTTTCTTTTACTCATGTCACGATTCGTGCAGTCAAGCCCAGCTTTTCTCTCCATCTCTCCTCTTATCAGTTTTACCTGTCTCAACACCTGCAGCTCATCGAAATTAGACCAGTATTCATGCAGCCACCACAAAACCCTTTTCTGCCAGATTGTTTAACCGACTGACCGAGAGAATGTTCAGCATTTCTAGACCTGCCCATTTCCAAGCAGTGTTCCTTCTACCTGATCCATCCAGTGCAGTCCACCCTGTTCTCCAGTCCTGTACCTCGCTCCGGTCCTGCGCTCCAGCTCCGGACCTACCCTCCAGCTCCAGTCCGGTGTTCCAGCCCTGGCCCTTACTTCATTCTATTGCTGTTTGCTAATTTAAATGAAGAACAGTAGACCTTTCAGTTTTGTGCATTTGAGTCCTGTTAACTGTCATCATAGAACAATCTAATCAATAATAGGCTCAGCAAATGCAGAAAGAGTGGCTAATTGCTTGACATTGGAATGTCAAGAATCCCACCTGGTCTCAGTTTCTTCTGAATTCTGCCAGGTATCAAGTCAGCAGGAGGAGGCTTTTAAAGCCATGGCCAGTCAAATCCAGCATTTGACTTATCAGCTCTTAAGCCTACCACGCCCCGTGTTTCGCACTCTGCTCTCAAACGTTTTTTTCTGGCCACTCTCTCCATGAACCTAGAGTGAGCGTTCTGGAACACTACTCTGGAGAACCAGGTGGATGTAACCTGTGTCTCACAAACTGTTCCATCTTCTTCAATCCAATATGTTTGGTACAGAAGTCGCCAAAGTTGCTTTTACCATAAACCACCTGACAGGCCAAACAGACCCCAGCCTGCTCCACTTTCAAATCTTTCTCTAAAGACCTTTGGAAGATGTATGATACTGAGGACAGTAACTCTGAGGCGACAAGGAGTATTCTCCAGCTAAAACAGGGATCTCATTCAGTGGCTAATTATTTAATTGATTTTCTGACTCTTGCCCATCACAAGCTTGCCTCTCGAGAGCTGTCCATTAAAAGAACAGGCTCAGCAGTGCCTGGGGGGTGCTGCATTCTTCAAGTTGGCACTTGAAGATTGGCGACACTGGTTGAAGTGAGCGGAGCCACAAGCACCCTTTTCTTGTGTGGACGTCCACCAAATGCCTGTCCTCAAATCAAGCACGCTAGTCCCTGTTCTTCACCTGATTCAACTTTGTGCTCTCAAATCGACCTGATGCTCTTTCACGGCAGTTTAAGAAGTAGGATACACCCACAGAGACTACTTCCATCCTAACTTCCGCTCACCTTGTTGCTGAAGTTACCTGGACAATTAAGGAGGCCCACAGAAACCCTAAAGCAGAGAATCAACACGCACATCCAAAGAAAAGAAAAACTCACGAGGAAAAAAGCTGACCTGGTTCTGCAACATGTATTTCAGATTCATGTCCTCCATTGGACATTGTCTCGGACTGGGGGCCCCAGTTTATGTCCAAAGAGTTCTGCTCTCTTCAGGCTGCCACCATCAGCCACTCTTCCGGGTTCCATCCACAATCTAACAGCCAGACAGAATGCTTGAATCAGGAGATGGAGACAGCCCTCAGATGCATTGCCTCCCAGACTCCGTCTTTATGGTCCTCTCAGTTACTGTGGGTAGAATACGTCCACAATTCCCTGTTCCAGCCGCCGCTCTTTCCTTCCCAAATGATTGAGGATACTGTTCCATTGGTCCAGGCCTTCATTCGCTGTTGTAGAAGGAGGTGGAACAGGGCTCGCTCTGCTTTCCTGCGTGCTACACAGTACTCACTGGTAGCCAATCGTTAATGCTCTCAGGCCCCTTGGTACAAAGTTGGAGACAAAGTCTGGCTCTCCACAAAGGACATTCCCCTCAAGGTGGAGTCCCAGAAGATGACTTTGTGTTTCATTGGGCCCCTCGCAGTGGATAGGATTGTCAATCCAGCAGCTGTTAGGCTGAAGCTGTGGATACATCCTACTTTCCATGTGTCCAAGGTCAAGCCACTTTTTGAGAGTCCATTGGTTACCGCCTCCTGTGTTCCAGCCCTGGACCACCACTCCAGCTCTGGTCCAGTGTTCCAATCCTCACTCCATTCTATTTCTGTTTGCTAATTTCAATAAAGAACAGTAAACCTTTCGGCATTGTGCATTTGAATCCTGTTAACTGTTATCATAACTCTCTACTTTTGAACACAAATATCTATAAGAGAAGGCGTCTTGCCAGCGTGGGGTTTTTAGAAGAGATATGGATGAACTCATTTGGATCAAACTTAAGCTGTGGTACAGATGCCATCTGGAACATTTTCATCTGGAATACTTTGATTTATAAAGGAGTCAATTCATCAGCCCTCCTCTGCCCGAAAGTGTGTACAGGGTGTATTTGTAAAATACAGGGCATTTCTAAAACGGCTACTCCCTATCCCAACCCACTTCCACTCCATAAGCACACTTATGCAGAAGGTCCGCCATATTATAGGCCATCTGAAACCAACTTAACCAACCCTTCAGAACAAGTGTGCACCAATTGCCAGACAGTTGTGTGAAATTCTCAATTTTGAATTTGATACAGACAGCTATAAATTAAACGGGAAATAGATTTAAGAACAAATGTACAAAGAATTTTTATTGGTCATAGAAAGTATGATCTAATTTACACATCTGATCTAACTTTAGACATCTTTGTTTTCTGGCATATTTTGTTTTGTCTCATTCACCTTTTAGGGGTTACAGGTAACTGGAGCCTATCCCAGCAACTTTGGACCTGAGGAGGTGTACACCCTGGACAATTAGTTAGTTGCTGACAGTTAGAGACACTGACAAACAACCATTCATGTGAACTCCTGCACCCCTGTTGTTTTGTCTCATCTTACAAAAAACAGAAGCATATAAATTATATAAGTGCATACTTATATAATAATATATATATCATATATAATATAACAACTTGGATCATCCAGTGCTTTCAGATACTGAACAACAGCCAGTGGACGTCTGAGATCAGTGAGCTGCAGGACATAACGCCACAAGAACTTCTTCTTCCAGACTGCCGCAAGACTTTACAGTAAATCAGTCTGTGTGAGATGAAGTGTATATTAACCTCACAACTGAACGTCCCCTTGGGAAATAATGAAGTTGAATTGACTGAATAATTTCCACTTGTGCAGAGGTGGGTAATAACGAGTTACATTTACTGCATTACATTTACTTGAGTAACTTTTTGAAAAAAGTAACTTCTAAGAGTAGTTTAACTGCACAATACTTTTACTTGAGTAGATTTGTGAAGATGTAATGCTACTCTTACTCAGTTACAGTGAGCTAAACTTGACTAGTTACATTTTTCTAAACTTTCTACACATTCTATGCTTTGTTTTTACCACCAGTGGATCTACCACATGACTGTGTTTCCATAATCAGACTTAGCCATGCAGTTACATGCCCAACACAAACTGGAGGCATAGCGGCACAAACTCTTGTCATTTTCAGTGTTGGGCAGTAGCAACGCTGTTTTCTGAATCAAATAGTTTTTGGGTAGCAAAGCTCTTTTATTTAGTGCAGTAACGTCCGCCCAAGCTACATTATAATTACAAAAACGCTTTTTCTGTACCGGAACATAAAACATTGGAAGGTCCGTAGTTGTAGGTCTGCATTTTTTACTATAAATATCTGCATAAGCCCCACAGTTTATAAAAGACACTGCTCTAGAACCACAGCGTCTTATACCTGACTTTTATTATTGTTGATGCTGTTGCAGTTAAACACCGCTTTGCACACATTTGTTTAGTAATGTAATTCTGCTTCTGAAGTTTACGTTTGTGAGAAACTAAACTTAAGCTGGGTGGCTCATTTGCATAAATCCACTAACGAATGGAAAGGTTTAATTATAATAATTGGTGGATTATTTGGCCAGACATGGACCAGAACGAGGACTATGGGTGGGTTACAGCTATGGGAGATGTGGCTGCACACACTTGCTTGAAAAATGTATTCTACAGATGGAACTAATGCTGATAGATAACATTAAAAAATAAATGCTGTCTTTGCTTTGAACAACATGTGTAATTTTAAATTAACAGTTTAACTGAACATTGATAGCACTGACTTGGAATGCAGTTCAATATAAAAATAATAACAAAAGAATTTTAGTAAATTATTTTCGCCATGATGCTATAACATAGCTTGCTACATTTTTCTGGAGGTAATTTTTGTGTAGTGAAGTTTTATTTAACTGATAGCTTAGCTCACTATATTTTCCAAATAGCTTGCCTAACACTGCTCATTACGTGCAGCAGATGCAATAAAAACATGAAAAATGTCTGAGGCTACTGTCTCTAGTGTTGAAAGTGAAGAGGATGAACAGCCCTGGCCTTGTTTTGGTCATACACCCCTATTCATTACATAACTAAGAAATTAGGTTCAAATTAGGTGGATTTGACAAGATTTGACATAGGGCATAATTATAAAAATGTCTTTCTTTCTAATGCTAAAAAGCGAAACTTTGCAAAATTTTGTGAAAATTAGTCAAAAAATTATTTTTGATGACATAATAGAAAATGTTGTGTCAACTTTAAACAACGTATTGGTAAAAAAAATTTGATAAAACTTCCACTTTTTGTAGTCAGATCTGTTTAGGCATGTCTACAGAATACTTTCTGAAAATTTTAGACAAAATTAAAAAAGTTTGTTTAAGTTATAACAAATTTATGTATTTGTACTTTAAACATTTGGGCTGTTGTCACGGAAACACATGAAGTTAGGGCATGCTTTTTTGTTTGTTGTAGGTTCCTGGACATGTGTGCAAAATTTTATAAAATTCTACCCAAAAAAAATCTAATTTTGTCCCATGTTTTCTATCTTTTTCCATTCATTTGAACAAATATTGTAGTGTTGCCATAACAACACGGTCAAAGATAGGATGGGGCTATACTTGTTTGTTTAGAGTGACATGAGCAATATGTATGCCAAATTTTATTAATTTCTGACAAATTAAATTTACAAGATAAAAATGGGGAGGTAATTTTTGTATTTCACTCATCACCACAGCCACACTGTTAAAAATTGGGCATGGATCCAACAGGATTTTTTGATTGGTGTGACAGCTCAGACAAATGTGCCAAATTTCGTCAAAATTTCAGAAAAACTACATTTTGTAGCCTTCTTTGTAGGGAGCGCTGTGCGTTTGATGCAAATTAGAGTTTGCATTTGTGAGTTATTATAATTTAGGGGTTGTCAAATTTTACGTTAAGTTTAAGATTAAGCACAAAATGTTTTTTAATCCAAGATGGCTGACTTCCTGTTTTTTTAGTGCATGGCCATAATGATATTTTTTGTTTGTTTTGTGTACTGAATTTCATGACTCTATGACTAAAAAGTTTTTTTCAGGGTCCCATTTGCGTAATGTATTTTTAATTTTGTACAGTGCGCTGTCGTGCCTCCTTGTGTTGTTTATAAAAAGTTAAATTACTACATCAAAATTTCACACATACTTGAATTTTGGGCAAAATTTGAAGAAGAAGAAGAAAAAGGAGAAGAAGAAGAAGAAGATTCATTTGTCGGACACTTGGGGATTACTGGTGAGTGGTGCTCAGCAATTACAACAGTCCCTTGCCATGCAAGGCAGGCTCGGGACCAAATCTAATTCAAGTATAAATAATATAGTCCTTATTGTAACTATCACAAACTATAAATTTTCTGAAAGCTCTTGCCATTCCCCACGTTTCAGTGGGGTCCATAGTCGAGAATGTTGCGCTCGTCATTGACCCCTTCAATGGGTGTTTATCCATTGACTTCGATTCATTTTATATTAAAGCTAAGCAATTTTATATTGTGAACACCCATGTGTGTAGTGAAACAAAAGGTTGGAAAAGTAATGGTACAAAAATAAAACAGCCAGCATTTGGCAACTAATTAGGTCTAAGACTGGGTGTAAAAGCATTGCATAAGCAGTGCTTTAAGTGGACCAAAAGAGGTGTGGGTACTCTATTATAGCCTATATATATATATATATATATATATATATATATATATATATATATAGGCTATAATAGAATATATATATATATATATATATATATATTTATATATATATATATATATTTTTTTTTTTTTTGATGCTCCCCTCATCACCTGAGGTAACAACTATATTGAAGGGGTTTTATATACAGCAGTCAACAGACGACCTTAAAAAAATAATAAATCTTTTTATTACTTGAGCTAGAAGTTGGGGTGTCAACCAGCGAGTCATCTGATTGACCGTGTTCTTTTAGTCTCAGAGTCTGAAGCCAGGAGAGCATATTAAGAGCAGCACTGTATTGCACTAGAGCACCGTATTTGTATTTTACCGAGCCGAGTGTGCGCATTTCATACACCCTTTCCGAACACGTTGAGTTGTTGACAGCGGAAAAAGGGACACATGCGCTTTTCACTGGTAAAACTCAAGGGATAATGTAGTCTCTGCTCTCGATGGGACGAATTAGGAAGCGTGCATTGTGAAGGGTGCTCTTAAAAGCGGCAGCGCAGGCAAAGGATTAAAACCTCTATTAAAACAGATGTCCAAATGAGCGTACTGGTACACTAATAACAGGTTCTGGGCGAACTGAGAAGTGGCCGTACTCTTTAGAGCTATATTTGGAAGTGGTGGTACTGAGTACCGGTGCGTACCGGCCCACTTAAAGCACTGTGCAGAAGGACAATCTTTCAGAGCTACAGATGGGCATCTGCAAAAAAAAAATTGTGGATCAAATTAAAATAAGATTCCTCAACATAAAATTGAAATTTTAGACTGAAGACTGAAATATCTTAGCCTGGTTCTACCAGACTCTCGTACATTTCATTTGTACAGAGAGTCTGGCCTCGCTCCATTGACAAGCGTTTACTTCCTTGTATGCGGGAACTCTGTTGAAGTTTAAAACTATTGGATCTGCCCAGAGTCACTCAGGATCTGCCATAGCCAATCGCTAACGTGTGGTCGTGACGTATGTCATGCGCCGAAACCGACCGGAAACAACAAGTCACTCCCTCTGTTCGCTGATTGGTCCTACAAAAAATTGATTTCTGGAAACCTAAGAATATACAGCGATCCCAGACTAAGTACTAAAGCGAAATGAAATTGAGCGGAAGTACGTAGGAGGGCGGAGCCAGGCTAGAAATATCTCACTATCTACGCAACATAATCGTCAGAAAAATCTAGACAAGGCTGAAGGTCACCGTGTCCCAACTGTTTCAGGACTGGGTTTATAGTTGAAACGTTTGAAATATCCTGCTGCTTTTTGCCTGTTTAATGTTCCACCCTCTTTCTGTTTTAACTCTCTGTGAATGACCTAGTGCCCTCTAACCCAGCTGTCACTGCAGTACAAATAAAGCTATTCAATGTTGCACCATTGCACAACACATTTATTTAAGCTCACACTGTCTTGTCCTGTGAGTCCTTTTGCCTGGTCATGATACAAAGCCAACACCATTGAGCTTCCTTTCTCCAAAGCCTGAGACTTTTCAAGTAGCCTGCTGAATTATGCCTTGATTCATTTTCTCCAAAGCATATGACACACAAGTTTACTCTGTGCAGCCCGAAACTAGGCAGTGAGCCAGAATAAGTTAAAGCGGCTGCTGTTTGTGTGCAGCCAGCCGTTTTCTCAACTTTCCATGTTCTTGTGTACGCTATATTACTTTATGAGATTGCATTTAATGTGGTCATTAATTTGTTAAGAGCCTCAGTTAATTTCACGTTTAAAGTTTGGGGTCATCATGACATTTTGTAATTTCAAGTCAGCTTCCTACAGTCCACAGACAGAAACACTGCAGAGGTGAATATAAAGTGCCCAGGAGTTAATGTGTGCTCCTCAGTAAACCTGACTGTCCAGATGTGTTATACGGCAGAATGGGCACGTACTTTGAGATGAATACAGTACAGTAGGTGATAGGTTGATTCGCCTGCATCACAAGGCAATAACTGCCAATTGAAGAGAATTGGGTAACATGAGCCACCCCTGTATATTGCTGCAAAAAAGTTAGGGCAATTTGGAGGAGTGGTAAGCACTAAAGTAGGCTACTCCACACTTTTTCCAATCTTGTATGCTGTGTGATGCCTTCTTATTGGCTGCAGGTTCAAAATGTGTTTTGCATTTAAGACCTGTTATTGACACATCATTGCTTTTGTACCAAAGGAAACTAAAGGCAATTGTAATGTGTCAGGAATATTCCTTTTCTATAAATCCTGCTTATCACATCTTGTAACAATAACAATTTTAATAATAAAATAATTAAGAGCATATATATTATACAGAAGTCTACAGTGAAAATAGGCTCTAATTATTGTAAATAATTACAGTCTATTGTAAATACAACACATAAAGACAGGGCTGCTAATCAAGTGTCATTTTGCAATCAGGACGTCCACCGCTGTAAAGCTCTATTTTAAAGTAAATATTATTCATTCAAAGTGACAAGTAATATTTAGTCCTATTTATTTGTTTACAGACTCAGAGTTGTTTCTGTACATTTAGTGTTTGAGTGACTAGGGCTGTGTGTTTAGGCTAAAGCACTAAATGCCATTGTCTAAACCAGTCAAATGCTTAAACACATTTATGATAGTGGTCATTATTTTGTCAAAACCTTAAACACAATTCACTTTAAACACAGGTTACAAAACTCTTTCACTCTTTATTACAAAACACTGAACACATACTCACTCAATAAAACACGTGACATTCTTAGACACACGAGTCAAAAAGATAACGCCAGGGAGGCAGGAGTCAGATACAATTAACACACTACGGCCTCCGCTAACAACCACTCAGTGTTAATTTATATTACAGTGTTAAAAATATTTTGTGGACAAAATCTGTGGCAAGAGGATTTGTATTTGTAAAAGGGGATGTGTAATATTGTAAGTCAGCAGAAACATAACTGTGTGAATATGAATAAATTTAGTAACATCTACAGATTTTGGTGTGCATTTGATCAGATCTGTTTGGACACAGCTGTGATGTGGGTGAGGTCTCGCAGTCTCATCAAAAAGACATGATGTTGAGGATTTACTGTAGAGAATATTTTAAACTCTCCTGGTTTCAGAAAGTCTTTTTTAGTTTTGCTTATGTAAAAAAAAAAAAAAAAAAAAAAAAAAAATTAAGCTACACCTCTTGTAGTGGTTGTACTATTGATTTTATTTTTTGATGATAAACTAACAACTGTGTTTAGTGTTTTTTTGTCAGTGTGTTCTGTGTCTCTTTGTGTTAGTTTTGACAAATGTTAAAGATGACAACAAAGTATGCTTTTGACGGGAAAGTCAAAGGTTTTGTTAATTTTGTTAAAATTTAAAAATTGTGTAAGAGGTGTAGAGAAATGTTTTGTTTATTATTATTCAAGGTCTTTATAATCTTATATATAGTTATAGTTGTCACTGTGCATCTATTTGTTATTTATTTGTCTATACAGACTCTGGGGATAATTACTGACCAGTCTTAAGTATTAAAGTACTTAAGTAGTAGAGAATAAAGTACGTGAAAAATCAGACTCCATATATGTGGGCAGTTCATGTCAGTAGTTTAATGTCAGTAGCTTACAGTGAACTTGAACAACACAAGTACAACCCTGAGACAGAACAGTCTGCATAGTACAGAAAAGGCAGTGATATAAAAACATGGATTAATACGTTTTTCTCTGTTTCCATGGCACATAATATGATGACATACAGTAGTCTTAGCTCATCTGGAGAGATTGATTTTCCATCCTGCGTAAACTTATCTTGACTTGGGTTTCAGTAAAATAATATATCATTATTATATTACTTTAAAAATCCTACTGAATGTCTTATACAAAGCTTACTATACAATCATTAAGTGGTGCATTGTGACTGTGACAAAGGTCCTGAGAAGGTCCACACTGCACCAAGTCTTTGGTCCCAAGTGGATGTGATGGAGGCGAGGCACGGCTGGAGGTTACGATGCTGAGTAGTTGGACCTGATGGAGTCCTCTCGTAACTGACGCCTCTTCCCAACCTCACAATCATTACTCTGAGTCCGACGTTCAATTGTAATTTTGTAGTTTTTTCTGCAGAGCATGGCACAAAAGAGTATAACATTTAGTTTAGCAATAATCATATTCATCATTATTTGGACTATGTCAATTTAAAGTCATCTAAATTGCATGGATATAGTCATTTCTATTAAAGTGCATACATTTAAAAACCCTATAAACTATAACTGGGTGAAACTGATAATCGTGTGGTAGTTTTTGGTAATGACCAGAAATCAGAGCTGTTTGATACACTTTTATGGCTTAGAACAGACAAGAATTCAAGAATCTGGGTTCTACCAGGTTTATGTTTATGATGAGTTTATGTTTCTGAAGGACTGGAGGTAATAATGGTTCAGCAGCAAAACATATCCTGAACATCTCTATTTACATTTATTCATTTAGCGGATGCTTTTAAGGGTTAAGTGTCTTGCCCAACGACACAACGACATCATGAACTGTGGGGAGAGTGGGACTCGAACCACCAACCTTCTGGTTGAGGGACAACTGTTTTACCACTGGGCCTATTTGTTTCAGAGAAAATGCATATTTCCATAGGTAAGGGAGGTAGAACAAATGGTAAGATGGAAGCTTTGTGAACAAGACCATGTTGAAGAGCCAGACACAGGGGCCAGGTGGTGAGGCGGCGTGTCTAGAATGGAATGGCCATTGACCTACTGTGTCTGGTTTAGATCAAGGAGACTATTAATCCTAATCACACCCCTCCAGTTGTTTTTAAAGTTTCCAAGAACAAAAAACTAAGTCCGGTTACCTCTGACCACAGGAAACCTCAGAGTAGAAGACTGTCATCCAGAATCCAAGTTCCATGCTCATGAAAATCCATTCAACACAACAAGCCTTGTTTTTTTTACATCTGACATAAAGGGCTTTAGAACCACTTTGAGTGTGACCCATCATCTAGCACCTGTTTGCTTGGGGAGACTCTACAAGGCCCATTTAACCCCTGAGGCCACTGCTCCAAGGTCAGTGAGGCACTCAAACTTCATTTACCATTGTCTCTAGATAAATCTACAGTAGTTGATATAATTATAGTAATGAGATAATTACATACCTAGTAACGTACTGCCATTATTCCTCTGTTACCTTAAAAAGTAGAAAGCTATAAGCATTGTAACTCCCACAATGGCTCCCACTATGACTCCAGTCAACGCCGACACCCCAAGGCCACCTGTCAAAATATCAAATATAATATGAAAAGAAAACAAATTTTAGAGGCTTCTTAAAAGCTTATTTACATGATTTGTCCTGTATCTCAGCCACATGATTAAGTCTGCCTCTCAGAGTGAAGTGGTCTATGTTGAAGGCAGGAAGAAGCTGAAATGTTTCATTTTCACCAAAATAATTGGCCACTATCTGAAAGACAGATTTAGATAGACATCATAATAAAAACAACAATGTAAAAAAAAATTTTAAATAGTATACCATTAGCAAACTGCAAGGGCTGTAAAATGTTTTGTTTTTACCTCATATGTTCCTGCTTCAACATCAGTCATAGCCATCAATGAGAAATCTCCATGTCTGTCTCCATTGGCATCTATTGATACTTGGCCAGCAATACCTACAATAATAGATTGATTTGAAAATGTACAGCTTAGATATATATATATACATCTTAGTGAACTAAAAACCTTACATAGTCATGTGATGCCTGATATAATGCTTTTTATTTACCCCACACACAGTGGTTTGGGGTGACTGATGATATTAATATTTAAATGATTTGTGAAAAGGGCGTGTTGTACCTTCAAAGGTTTTGTTCCACATCCGTGAGGTGACTTCTATTCCATTTCTCTTACTATATCCATTTTTCATAGCGTCTTGTAGGGCAATGGCGTAGAGCAATAAGGCATCATGGAAACCCTCCATAAACATGTTGATCTAAAAATATCAAAAAGATAGGATCCAATGAAAGGGGCCACTGCTCTCATTGAGATTACAAGATTAAGAAAAGCAAGACAACGCTTGCTTTGGGACAGCTTAGTCAATAAATGGTGTGTGTGTCAATACAAGTATTAACACCAAAGCAAGAATCATGTGAGTTCCGCATTTGTGGTTTAAAAAATATTTTACTTTTATAATATTTTATAATACTATTGCCCCATTTTGTAGAGAGCTTGTGTGGGATGTACAGGTATAAAGAGACAGGACTTGAGCTGGAGCAGGTATAAAGAGACAGGACTTGAGCTGGAGCAGGTATAAAGAGACAGGACATGAGCTGGAGCAGGTATAAAGAGACAGGACATGAGCTGGAGCAGGTATAAAGAGACAGGACTTGAGCTGGAGCAGGTATAAAGAGACAGGACATGAGCTGGAGCAGGAATAAAGAGACAGGACTTGAGCTGGAGCAGGTATAAAGAGACAGGACATGAGCTGGAGCAGGAATAAAGAGACAGGACTTGAGCTGGAGCAGGTATAAAGAGACAGGACATGAGCTGGAGCAGGAATAAAGAGACAGGACTTGAGCTGGAGCAGGTGTAAAGAGACAGGACTTGAGCTGGAGCAGGAGTAAAGAGACAGGACTTGAGCTGGAGCAGGTATAAAGAGACAGAACTTAAGCTGGAGCAGGTATAAAGAGACAGGACTTGAGCTGGAACAGGTATAAAGAGACAGAACTTAAGCTGGAGCAGGAATAAAGAGACAGGACTTGAGCTGGAGCAGGTATAAAGAGACAGGACATGAGCTGGAGCAGGTATAAAGAGACAGGACATGAGATGGAGCAGGTGTAAAGAGGCTGAATTTATGTGTTACGGGTGTTTTGCTTTTAACCAATCACAGGGTTTTCCTCCAATGCAGCCAAGATTAATATTGTCATTAAATTATATTACCTTTATTAATTATTTTTATTTTGGTAATTTTACTGTGACACTAATGCATATGATGCACTATTTTCTTTTATTGTTCATTGTCTCTATTTGTCATCTCCATTTTGGCAGAATTGGGATTTTTATGTCAGGTTTGACCTGAGATAATTTTAATTGTGCAAATCTTCTGTCATGTTTTTGCACCACAAAATCTACAGCTACTTTTCTTGACATGCTCTGTATCTTTATCAATTTTATACAAACTATGTTTTATTTTGGTAGTGGAATAAAGACAGAAGAAAGTACACAGGGATTTTTCTTTTACTCACGTCATGTAAAGCTGTCCGACAAAGCAGACAGCACAGACAGGTGTCACACCTGTCAGGACTTGGTCCAGGCCCAGGCAGAGATGAGAAATGTGGATGACAGCAGCACCAATGAGTTTGGGACTGTATTTCCACAATGCTCCAAACACAGATCCAACCAGTGAGTTTCCTTTCTTCTGCTTCTAAAGCCCCATTTTCAACTTCTTTAAGCTACAATTTTACCCTTTCTCAGCTTCAATCATATTGTGTATATTTTTATTTAGCCATGCTAATGTTTATTTTTAAAGCCAACCAGTGTTTTTGTGCTTCGTTAATGTCGTGGTTGTATAAATAGATAGACTAGTCATTCATTAGTAATGTTTCAAAATCTAAGCACAAAATATTTAGAGAATATTTAAAATAATGTCTTATTTTAGATAAATAAAAAAATATTGTTTTTATAAATGATTTAATTATTTTAAATAAAATGTATTTATTTTTACACTACAACATGTGCACAATAATAATAAGAATGTGCGTGACAATATTTTCAGGTTCTAATTTAATTTAATGATGTCGCCATCAGTCCGTGATTGTGCTCCTAAATTTACATGCAATGGGCTTTAAAGAACAAACACACACGGCTGATGAATTGTGCTTTGACTAAACTCAGCTGTTTCACCTGTCTGTGCCATGCCACGCCTCCTTTTTTAAAGCACCACTACTCACAGCGCTGGCAGAGACACAAACAGGCAGGAAATAGCAGTGTCAGGCACAAAATAGCAAATATACCACCATCTTGATCTCCACTACGCCTGTGTCGCCACAAGATACGGCCTTGGTCTTAAGGCTATAAGAAGATATAATCTTCACAATATGTGAAGATTATATCTTTTTAGCATTCATACTCAATCAGCTAATGGTTAACCAACATGCATGAGTCATGCATCAGTAGAATATTGACTACTGTTAAATACACAAGAGGACCTTGGGGCCTTATTTAGTGATTTTAACATAGACCCTCAAATAAAACACTGGAATATAGGGACTACTTTTGTTGTTGGAATGGTCTTATATAAGTTTGATGATGTTGAAAACAGACAGACTTACACTGCCACAGTCTTTGCAGCCTGCAGTTTCCATTGACTTTTTCATTTCCAGTGTAAAGTTTTCAAACTCGGGTTTTGTCGTCTTGAGCAGTGTGACAGTATTCAGAAGGCTGTATGCCTGCTTTGCTTCATGGTCATATTTGTCTCCTCGCCGCCATGAGCCATTGCCTTTAATGAGTCACAGAAAGAAGAAAAGAAAAAAATATACAGATTTTCTCATTTCAAATTGTTGCTCACACTCCTCATTACAGCACATTAATTGGCAAGACATTTGAAGCTATAGTATAGTATTATTAATCTATTCTTCTATAGTTATGGAAACAAATACTACCCCTTCTATTTGTAGTGTGTTTGTGTGGGTATTTACTGAGTATTAGGTAATTACAACCCCAGACCAGGAACAAAGGGCTAATTAAAAACCCTGTGGGAAAAAGTAACTGCCATAATTCAATAGCTGCTAAACGTTTCCTGTATAACTTTATCAGTCACATGATCATTGTGGAGGAATTTTGGCCCCCTGTTCTCTATGTGAGGGACTTCGACTTAGCAATTTTAAAAACATTGATTCTTTCCTTTTTTAGCCATTCTGATGGCCATTCTTTGCAGCTGTGATTCAGATTATTGTCCTGTTGCATGACCTACTTTGGTCAAAATGTTTGACCTCACATTTACCTCTAGAATACTCTCTTTTACAGAGGATTTTATGCTTGACTCAGTGACTGCAATGTGCTCAGGTCCTGTAGCTGTTTGATTTTCTCCAGAGCTTGGTCTCAGGGGTAGGTATCTGAGCGGTCTAAGCAGAAATGTCCAGGCTTTTTTATCTAGACATTTACTCAGGCTCCAAGACCTAAGATCTTATCATGTTGGAGGGGTTTATGTGGTTAACTGATCCTGTTAGATATGTTCTTAGGGTCTAAATGCCCCTGATAGGGTCTTTCAAAGGCAAAGTCTGAGTTAAAAGTCAAAACAAATGGTGGTTTAGAAGCTTCTTATGGAATGGGAACCAAGGAACATAACCCAAAATGGCCTCACCGGTACCTATCATGGGCTCCTGGAAGGCAAAGTGCAATTTATGGCATTTGAAGGATAGAACTTTGACAATCTAATTTCTGCACACAAGTCTAGTGTGTTTCTGTGAAATGCTGTGTATGGATTTGGTCAAACATGGTTCTGGGTATTAAGGTGAAAAAAACTCCACTTCTGGTTTTGTCGGTTCAGAAGTCATTGGGCCTCATTGCTACATTCCAGGCCAGACAATACAGACCACACCAAGCTACACTTGGAGGACAGAGGCTAAAACTGCTTTTTGCTTTTGGTTTAAAATAGTTAATTTATAATACTTTAATTTTATAATACTTTATAAAAGTATAAAGTTTGTGTTGTGCCTAATGTATGTATGTTTTATGGGAGGATTGGTAATTGCATCTCTAACCCTTTATAACTCTAAGATCATAGTTAATAACATATATTTATATGTTACATTAATACCACTTATATAGCGCTTTTCACGATACCCAAAGAAGCTTTACATAGCCATTATTCATTCAATCCACAGTCACACAGTGATGGTGAGCTACATCATAGCCACAGCTGCCCTGGCAGAGACATGGCAGCCATTTTGCGCCTACGGATTGTCCGACCATCACCATTCTCACACATTCACACACCAGTGCCATAGACACTGGAGGCAAGGAGGGTTAAGTGTCTTTCCAAAGGACAAAACGACAGACCTTTGTGTTATATAAAGACCGCTCTACCACTGAGCCACTGCGCCCTCTAGCTCCTGGCTGCAACTTTCATAGATAAGTCCAATAGAAATGGAAAGTACATTGTTTTTCAGTTAATATTTTTTCTGTTTAATAAAGTGCTACATGTTTTACTTGAATTTGACTCATACCAAAACAAAAGTTAAAGAGGGGACAAAAACAGTTTTTTATGATTGTATTCTGAACAGATGGTGCTATCCTTACCGTATGAGGAGGCATTGAACAGTTCCACGTTAAAGAATATGTAGCTCCCATTGGTCAGTCGCTGTTTGTGAGCCGCCAGCATGATGTCCCGAACCTTATCTGCTCCCATGCACATAATCACCACTGCGGGAAGAGCACAGAACAAACGTTAACTCTTTAAAGAATTACCATCATGTAAAGAAAAGGCATTGCCATAAAATACTGATAGTAAAATAATAAGACAGTTGTATGTTTTTGGTGACAGTTGAGAGAAATGTGTGATTATTACAGTATATTAACAGTAAGCTTAAATTTGTTTTATATTATAAATTGGTAATTTTTTATTATCATTACATTACAGAATAAACAGCTAAAGTTCTGACACCTGGTTCACTGTGGACACCAGAGGCCAGTGTTTAGGCTTCAGTAAGACATCTGATATTTCCAGAGAGCTAAGGCGGTGGAGGCAGGGAGATGCTGATTGAAGGCAGGCGTGAGTTAATGCTGGCTGGTCCTAACAGGTTGATAATGGTGCATAGATGTGAATGTTATAAATAAATCGTCAGCTTTGGTTAATCACAAGCTTACATATACTACATACATACTGGGGGCAGTTGCTCAGTGGGTCAAGCGGCCGTCCTCGACCGGCGGGTGGGTGATTCAACCCACGCAAAACATCCCAAAACATCATAACATCCCGCTCTCCCCCACATACTGTTGTTGTGTCCTTGGGAAAGACACTTAACTTACATTGCCTTCAGTGAAGTTCTTTAACACTGGTAATAGTTTAATGTATGTGAAGTGCTTTGAGTGCCTACTACAGTAGGTGGAAAAGTGCTATATAAAAATAAAGATTATTATTATTATTATTATTATTATAGAAGGGGATTTTGAATAAGTGACATCTCCCATTGGCTTTTGGTCTAGCCAATAAATAATTACAGAGAAAGTCTTTTCCAGCTCTGATTATGTCTGCTCACACACACAAAACACTAGAAAATGGAAAAGAGAAGCAAACTGACGCAGAAACAATAATGGCAGTGCTTTCACCCACTGTTTAATGACACAAAGGCAAAAGATTCAATGTTAAACTTTGAGCCAGAGTTTAAGCTAGGTGAGGGGTGTGGTTGGAACCTTAAAGAATTTTTTTTTTTTTTTTAGGTAATGCAGTTTCATAAAATGAAGGACAACTGAGCGCCAACACTGCAAAACATTTTGGGGAGTCTGCCAGGCCAGTGCTATATTCCATAAATTATTCAATCTGAGGGATCAAATTAGGTCTGACAGGTTCAGCATGTAAGATGTTGTGGCAAACTTAACGTAATTGTTAACATCTAATATACATTCTTAAACGTAAAAAGGGATAATAATAATAAATAAAGCACCATCAATTAGATACTACAAAGTATTTATTTTTTCACATTCCCATGTTAGCAATGTTGTGTATTCTGTGTTCTGTTGTCTGTCAATGAAATGTGAAAATTCCAATTCACAGTCTGTGAATTCAAATTATTAGAGAGCTAGAACCTCCTACTCACCGTTTCATCAGGCTCCAGCAAATGGATTTGTAAAAAAGCACAAACTGTAACTGAACAATTCCTTTGTAAACACTGTTAGCACTATTCATTCTATTTCTGCAGCTTTTGGAAAACATTCAGGTACCCAAAATAATACAAAATAAAATGGTTTTGGCTATTGTAATCGCTGAGCAACAAACTCATCTTAAAGTGCGCAAAACATTAAAAAGTTGAACTTGTAAACATTTTTACTCGTATCTATTTTTCAAGACAAAGCAGCTAACAACTATTGAAAAACATTGCCCACTGGACCCTCAAAAAATTTGGTTTGTCCGAATTTTACAAAATTTGCCAGATTTGTTGCTTTTGGCATGACAAACAAGGAAACTTTATAACTTGCTATTAATATTAACTATTAACTATTAACTTTATATTAATGCATTATTTTAAGTGGTTTTGTCATAGTGGTCCATCTAAATTGAGCTTCACAGCTATACATTTGAAACAAGGCACCTAAATACATGGATATCCATTATAACCCCAAATGAGATAGTAAGACAGTTTAACCGGGTCGCGCCGATGAGGGGCAATCATTTATGCTTGCGGCTTTTATTTCTATTATTATTATTATTATTGAAATCTGTAGTGTATAACATGAAGAGGAATGGACCAAGAACAGTACCTTGAGGAGCCCCTGTGCTACTACTGACTCTGAGTCCCAGTCTGACATACTGTGGTCTACCTGTCGGCTAATCAGTGATCCACTACACTTGAAAAATACAAGAACATAACCCTAACATAACCACTTTGTTCTTCGAGGTGAGAGCAGACCCTATGGAACAGATTAGGACCGTACCTAACTGAAGACTCACGTTAAACAGCTTATGCAAAGGCACACAGAGCTGACCAGCACATTCTTTTAGAAGACACCGTCTGGACCTGCAGCTTTTCCAGGAGCAGATTCCTCAGTTCCATCAGTACAGCTGGTTCAGATACTGACAGAGTGTTGCTTAGACATCTCTGGAGCAGAAGTGTTAGTGGAGAAACCATTAGATGGCCATGTGGACAAAGGAGGAGCAATTAAATGATGTGTTTTTGGCGTCTCGTCATGATTATTATTATATTCATTTAGATATTTGAGATCTGTGTGGTGCTCACAGTTAAATTGAACAGGGGACAAATTCAAGTGGTCTCAGCGCACTTGGTGTGTCCTCAGAGATTTGTATGGCAGCATTAAATTTCAAATAATTTAAACTGAAACAAAGATTGAAGGTGTGAACACATGACTATGTCAATATTCAATGCTCTAATTCATCTCTGGTTAAGTTTATTATATTTGTATAACATTACACAACTCTCTGCTCATTATTTTAGATTCATAATGTATTTAAACAATGAGGAAAAAAATTATTATATGTAAAACATTAAACTGTTAGTAGTTAATTAGTCAAGAAGTACATCAAGAGCAGAGGACTAAATCCTAAAATAAATAAAAAATACCGAAGTCCAAAAAACAAGCTGACAAGGAGTTTGTGTAAAAATAGAACAGCACATAAAATGTGTTAGATCAGCCCTATTTGAATCTTTCACTGAAAATCAATTTCAAGAGCTTAATAAAGCACTATAAAGTATTAACGTAAAATAACCTTAGAAATACAGTAAAAATCTAAAAACAATAGATTACTACAAAATTTCAGAGAATTAGAGGATGTCAGAGATGTAGAGGTTAAGCAGTTTTTAGCCAAGTGCTAAAGTCACCAAAACAAGATTGTTAACAGTTTAGGGTGTGTTGTCAGACACAAGTCTGGGAGTCCTCCTCTAGAAAATTTGGATCAAAACAGATGTAAGTTCCTGTGTTCTGGAGCATTTTAAATGACGTTACAATATTTTAGCTGGCCATTGTGAGTGGCCCCAACATCACAGACTGAAGGCTTTCAAATAGAAACAATCAAGATCAAAAGTTGTTTATAAAACCCACCCTTTACTCTTTTTATTTCTATGGTATTGCGCCCCCTAAATTGGGAGCTTTTGCTCTGAAATTCCATTACATTGGTCCGCCTCTGTTTTGAGACAAACTCCTCAACAGGCTGCAGCTTTAGCCTCTTTACAGGCCTTTGTATGAAATATTCATATATTCAAATGAAAAAGATATGCAATTTGTGCGGCTGTTTGTCACAGGCTGAACTAGGTTTACTCATCACTAGAACAACAGAATGAGCAAAAGGAAGAAAAACACCTGCACACGCTTTAATCTGGAGACAATTATTCAAAATGTGGTTTATATTTAGGAATATGCTCAGTGTTTTTGAGCTCTGTTTCTGACAGAAGCTTCTTTTTACTCATCCACATGAAAGCGACGTGGGGATAACGGGACGTCTACAGTAAATATTTTCAGTGCACAGGCCACAGATTCGTGTGTTGCTCGGTTTGGCAGCTTTTTTACGCCGTGGCACGTAGTGAGAGGGCTCGAGTTAGGAACTCAGTGACTGAACGCGTTTAATTGTTGTTGTTTTTTTGTTTAGTTGTTTTTTGGCATTACAGGCATAAGCCTAATATAATTTCCATAAATAAAGCCACAACGCTGCACAGAACAAGCATTTGTTTAATTCCCTGACAGCAATGTTGTGTTATCACTTAACAGATCGTCCAAAAACGGCCTGGCCCACCGGCTGCGTGCACCTGCTGTCTCTCTATTCACTGTTATATTCCAGCCTACTTTTTACAGGCAGCAATTTATACAGCAGCTCAACCAACCTGTCCAATAAAAGGGTCCTCAAGGCAATTTTATTTAGCACAATTCATAAACTAGGTAACTCAAAGTGCTTTAAAGGAATAAAAGAAAATTTACAAGATTTACTGTAGATTAAGAAAGATAAGCAAAATTAAAACATTTTAAGAGGAAGGTTTTTAAATCTCCACTTGAACACTGTTAAAGTTGAGGCTGTTCTATATTGATTCACCAGGTTTAGTTCTAACTCTGGGCACGAGCAGAAGGCCTGTCCCAGATGTTCTCAGAGTCCGAGGAGGTTCATAAGCTACTAGCATTTCAGAAATATATTCTGGAGCTAAACCATAAGAGACTTGTAAACCAGCAGTGCTGTTTTAAAGTCTATTCTCTGAGCAACAGGAAGCCAGTGCAGAGATTTTTAAAACTGAACTGATGTGGTTGTACTTCCTGGTGTTAGTTAGAACCCGAGCAGCAGCGTTCTGAATAAGCTGCAGCTGTCTTAACCCTCGTTTTGAGAGACCAGTGAGCAGGCCGTTACAGTAATCTAACCTGCTGGAGATAAAAGCATGAATAAGTTTCTCTAAGTCTGGTTGAGACATTATCCCTTTGACTCTGGAAATATTTTTAAGGTGATAAAATGCAGACGATGTAACTGACTTAATGTGACTCTGGAAATTTAAGTCTGAGGCCATGATGACCCCTAGATTGCTAACCTGGTTTTTAGATTTTAGAGAAAGAGACTCGAGGTGACTGCTGACATTTTCTCTTTGTTTCTGTTCCCAAAGATAATTAGTTCAGTCTTGTTTCTGTTCATTTGGAGAAAATTATTTTGCATCCACACATCAATCTGTTCGATGCAGTGACACAGTGAATGGATTGGTCCATTTTCACCTGCTGTGAGTGAAATGTAAACCTGAGTGTCATCTGCATAATTATGGTAGGATACGCCACAGCTGTGTATTAACTGGCCTAAAGGAAGCATGTAGAGATTGAATAATAGAGGTCCCAAGATAGACCCCTGTGGAACCCCACATGTCAGGGCCATTTGGTCTGATACACAGTTTCCAACCTAAACAAAGTACTTTCTGTCTTCAAGATAGGACTGAAACCATTTAAGAGCAGTTCCAGAGATACCTATCCATTCCTCTAATCTTTGTGACAGGATTTCATGGTCCACTGTATCAAACGCAGCACTCAAGTCCAACAGAACTAAGACAGAGACAGGTTTGATATGGGCCAACCCTGTATACGGATGTGTTACTATGAGTACACTGAAGTTTTACTAATTTTTTTGTCTAATATGTTGTGATCAGTTTGCAACCTTAACTTTTTGGTCCAGTTTAAATGTGTCATACCATAGTCCATAATACTGGAAAGGCCCTGCATATGAAGCTGTGTCCTGATTGGAAGGTTATCATAAGAGACTTACAGAGTTACATTCAGTGATTTAAGCCAATTTTACACTTGCACCATCCTCCGAAGTTCATCTTCATCCTGGCCCATTCAGCATGTGTTAAGATAGTCCACTCCGTTTTTTCATTCTGAGGATTTTAGTGGGGCCTAAATTCTGACTGTGTTTGACCACTCTGATAAAACCAAAGGCCAAAAGGTTACCACAAATGTACACTGCAGAAGCCCACCTGTACCCATGGCTGTATGCAAATCTGAGGTCACACAAGTCTGGACTAGACACTGAACAATTACCTGTTTCAAGGTATAAGATTATTTGGAAATGTCAAGGAATGAACACAGTGGCATGTTCATACAGTTCTTTTATCTTACATGAGCTAGCGAGATGGAAAAAGCTACTTTCAGATCTCCTTTGGATGTGTCCAAATAACTAGACCAGTTACACAAGGGCAACAAAAGTATGTTTAAAGCGCTGTTTCAAAGAAGTACATTCATTTATTTGAAAAAAACAAACAAACATTGAGTGTGATTTTTTTTTTTACTACGGAATCATGTCCATATTAATTGGACAATCAGTTTGGAAAAGTGCTTAAATTGAACAGTATCATAATATTTTTCATCAAGTTTATCATACCTTTTGAATATTATTAAGTACACAGCTTAGAATGGACTTTAGACATTTTCAAGGACTTTCAAATTCATTTTAGTAGCATTGTCATTGTTCCTGGCTCTAAGCAGATATTTATAGTCAACAAGATATTAACATATATATATATATATATACATATATATATATATATATATATATATACATACATATACATATATATTATATATACATACATATATATATTAATAATATATATATGTATGTATATATATATATATATATATATATATATATATATATATATATATATATATATATATATATATATATATATATATATATATATATATATATATATATATATATATATATATATATATATCCTCACTTCCTCTGTTGTGGACAACAGTATTTCTAGAATCCTGCACTTTTTCCTCTGACTTTTAGAGTTTTAAAGCTGGCTATTCTCCTCACTTTGTTGCATCTACATAACTTATAACCTTGAGTTATAAAGCGTAACACGCTCTGAGGTTATAAAAACATTATCTGGGATACCTTCAGTGTCCGAAATGCTCTGCACGATGTCATCCGTGTCCAGCCGCTCGTCCTCGGAAACATGATAATTCTTGATGCTGACGCCGTTCATGAGGTGGTAGACCCCCTCCAGAGTGAAGAAGCAGTTCCGCTCCCGCTTGTCGTCCTCGTACACCAGCAGCGCCGCGCTCCAGCCGAAATGCTCGAACATCGCACCGAACGTCTCGGCCATTTTCACGTAAGACGGCGCGACGCGGGTCAGGCGCGAGTACTCGGAGCTCTTATCACTGAAGCCCGTGGCCAGAGCACCTGCGGAGACCACCGGGATGTCCCAGTGCGACGCCAGCCTCACGGTGGCTGCCGCCTCGTACTCGCACACCGGCCCCAGGATCAAGTCCGGCCTCTGTCCGCACGACCTGTCCACCAGCGAAAAGAAGGCTGAGTTAATGCAGTCCGAGTTCTCAAACTGGATGTGAAAGTCCAGCCCTGAGTACTGTCCCCCGCGCGCCTTTAGTCTCTGCTGCGCGTAAAGGATCGCCGGTGCGACTCTGGCGTGGGAGAAAAGGTAGGAGTTATTTTTGGGCAGGAATACCAGCACCTCCACGTCCTCAGAGACAGCGCGTGTAAACACACCACTGGAGACCACCAGAAAGTAAACCAAGACTGCGTTCGAACACGGCATCATTCAGTTTTCAGATCCCCGCTTCCCAGAAACAGCGTTGGAGGTGATTTCTTCAAATGTCACCAAGCGCACATGTAAAAAAAAAAGAAAAAAAGACAGAGCTCTCCGCCGAAAACCGATAAATATTTGAATAAGCCTGTCCAAGCAGAGCATCGGTCAACATGTGGGCGCGTGGTTTTGCATGGTGTGTCCCCTCGCGCTGCAGCTCTCAATGATCTGAAGGATGAATAAAGCTTGACAGAAGAGCGGCTGTAAAACTGCTGAAGTTCAGGCAGCAGCCACCACACACGATGGCTTGGGCCTTGTGTTTGGAAGCATCTTTTCAGGATTATTACTGCGTCACCGGAGCGCTGCCCACCTCCTTCTTAAAGTGACATGGCAACAGCTTAACGCCCGAGCTCATAAGTCCAACAGAGAGTGCCCTGGTAAGAGGAGAGGAGAGCAGGGATGATGGGAGGGGTGTTGCTCTGGATGTGTCACACTGTCGTTTACAGGAGCCAGCAGATAGACCTCAACTTTTATGAACCATTAGAAAAAAAAATTAAGCTGTGTCACATACAAAAAGTGCTTTTGTTCTAAGGAGCCCTCCAATTTATTTAACAACAGGTCAGCAAAATTAGCTGCTTAAAAGAAATAGCTTACCTCTCTCACACTCCTAACTCCCATTTCACAATACATACAAACAAGCGGTATTTTCATAAAAAAATTAAAGTGTTCTAATACTAATGCATTACTGGACTGCACTGGGTTGAAGTCTAGAGCTAACCTTAGAAGTCTAGCTCTGAGTTCTGTCAATCGGTTTAATCCTCTGTTTCGTATTAAAACTGTTTATTCATATATTACTTTGCTTTCCTGTTCTCTTTTTCTTGTTTGAGCTGTTTCTTAGTGTAAACCCATGTATCTAAAGCTGGAACACTTTTTATGTTGGATTTTATCCCGCCATTGCGGTGTTGACAAGCCTGCTAAACCAGCAGCCAGTAGGAGCGTCCCTTATTCAAATGAGGAAGCAGACCTTATTATATGATTGGACAAAAATAATAATAATAAATGACATCTAATTTTCACTGATCATTTTTATATCAGTAAGCTATTAGTTTTCAGTTTTTAAATTCAATACAGTATTATTTGTAAAGGCTACTCAAGTCTGATGTATAGCCTAGTGAAGGACTGTTGTGGTTTACTAAGAAGAATATGTACCAAATAACGTCTGTTTCCGGTCTTGCTCCTGTCTCTTTGTCCAATAAAGGCTAAACCGTAAAACACATCTTTTTTCTTATCCCAAAATTTTTTTATCCTTACATCAAATTAAATCAATACAGAATCAAAGCCCACTTTTTCTGAGAAGTAAAATGGAAAATCTCTCCAAGCTATGAGCTGTTACACAGATTTATATTCACTTTCTTTGGAGGTAGACTTTAAACCTGCACTGAACAACTAATGGCTGTAGGTTAAGATCCAGATAGAGGAATAAAAACACAACCCACTGACCAATCAGCAATGATAAAAATTCAATGAAGTCATAACTTTAACCATAACTTGATGAGAATCATTTTAATTCAGCATCCAGACCACAATTAAGTTAAGTTAAGTTAAGTATTGTCTAAATAGGTACAAGAGATATACAGTATACAGAGCAGGTTCAATTGGCTTCAGTGATCACTCACACAGAGATCATTCCAAGGTTAAACTTATTTCATTTTCTGGCTTGTCTCAGAGTGTCAACAGAGTGGTGTACCATAACGGCACTCAGTGTCTGACTGAAGCCAGGCCTCTCTGAGATTTGCCTATGTCTGTAAAAACCAAGACAAAGACAAATGGCTGGGGGTAGGGGTATGCAAAGAAAAAATGAAAGATGTGATATTTTGGTTCCATTGTGGTGGTTTATATTGAATAGATTCTTTTACTGTTAAAACATGCATGAACACTCTGTTGTGTGTCCCATCAATGAGTGGTTAGGGAACACTGTTATTTCTTCCTGCTAACCTGCTACCTGTTCCTGCTCACCTGGTACCATCACCTGTTCCCGCTAAACCTATCCAGTTACCTGATCCTGCTACCTGTTTTGGCTAACCTGTTACCGGGTCCCGACTCTTCTGTTTTCACCTCCTGTACCAGCTCGTTGCCATGTGTTGCCGGCCATTCTTCGGGTCTAACCCAACACGTACAGTAATCCACACCTTCTGTGTCTACTACTTCGTGTATCATTAAAGATTACACATCATATCAGTCTGAGTCTGGTGTTGTGCATTTGGGTCCTAAGTCCGCCGTTACAGTATAATCTGGCCAGAAATGGACCCAGCCGACACCAACACAGTACGCCAGAGACTGTCCGTGATAGATTGTCGTGCTACACCGGCAGAAATTACAGATGACGGCCGCCACAACCGAATTCACATCCTCACAGCCCAGGTACAGCAGCTCACTGTGCTTCTGACTGCGCAACAGAATGCCACCACTACAGATGCAGCCTCACAGCCAGCCCCAGTTCCTCCCACTCCTGCACCAACACCAGAGCCACAAGTGAGAGAGCCAGAGCGTTACACCAGAGAGCTGGGAGGATGTAACCCTTTCCTGACCAACTGCTCCATCTTCTTCTCAATGCAGACTCACACCTTCTCATCAGAGGAATCCAAGCCACCGATTACATCGGGGATGAGCTGGCAACTCGAGATCTTTCTGCCAGGTTAGAGGAGCTGGTTTCTCTGGCCGTTCAAGTGGATCAGCAGTTCCGGGCCCATGGGCTGGAGAAGAATTCCACACATCCTGCTATGCCCCGTCCTCTGGTCGTGCCTCCTGCCTATGACATTGCTAGCCTTGCTGAGACGCCGGAACCTATGCAGATTGGTCGCACCAAACTGAGTCTGGAGGAAAGGGAGCGTTGATGGTTGGGAAATCTGTCCCCCTCTACTGCGGTTGTGAGGGGCATTACGATGCCACCTGTCCAGTAAAAGCCAGGGCTCAACAGTAAAAGAGGGACTACTGTTGAGCCGAACATTAGATCCATTCCCTCCTCAACGGCCCTTGGTGCACGCCCAGTTGATTTTCCCTTCAGGCCGAAGGACCATTGCTGCATTATTGACTCCGGGGCGGATGATAGTTTTATTGACATGGGGATGGTCATGCAGTTGGGGGTCTCACAGGAGCTTCTGCCACAACCACACTCCGCTAGTTCTCTGAATGGACATATCTTGGCACGGTCACGCACCGAACAACCCCCATCTCCCTGCGGATGTCTGGTAGTCACCAAGAGACTTTGAGTTTTCATATTATTTCAAGCCCACATATTCCCCTCATTTTCAGATACCCTTAGTTAGGACGGCACAACCCCCACATCAATTGGACTACAGGAGCCATCCTGAAGTGGGGCTCTCCCTGCCAGGCCATTTGTCTAAAGTCTGCTAACTCTCCCCAAAGAAATTCGAAGACGGCCCCCACGTTCCTTCAACAGTGCCCCCTGAGTACTACTTTTGCAGAGGTGTTCAACAAGGCCTAGGCCACTTCGCTGCCACCTCACCGCCCATATGACGCAATTGGCCTGTTGCCAGGTACGTCACCGCCTAAGGGAAGTCTGTATACATTGGCGGGTCCAGAGCAGGAGGCTATGGAGTTGTATGTCAATGACTTCTTGGCAGTAGGGCTTACCTTCCTTGTCTCATTTTTCTTCCTGAAGAAGAAGGACTGCACGTTGCGGCCCTGCATCAACTAGAAGGTGATTAAACGACATCGCCATTAAGAACCGTTATCCCATCCCACTGATCGTCTCTGCCTTCGAACTCCTCCAGGCACCACCATTTTTACCAAGCTGGATCTGCGAATCACCTGGTATAGATTCGAGAGGGGGACGAGTGGAAGACTACCTTCAACACACCCAATGGACACTATGAATATTTGGTGATGCCGTTTGGGCTCACAAATGTCCCCGCAGTTTTCCAGGTCCTGGTAAATGACGTGCCCAGGGATCTGCTCAGTAAGTCAGTTTTTGTGTACCCGGACAATATCCTGATTTTCTCCTGCTCCCCTGAGAAACACGTCCTTCACTTCCAGGCAGTTCTGCAGAAACTTTAGGAGAACTCCCTCTATGTGAAGGCGGAGAAGTGTGAATTTTATGTGTGTACAGTGTCTTTTCTGGGTTTTGTGCTCTCGGAGGGGACCCCTCTAAAGTGTCAGCAGTAGCCAACTGGCCCAAACCAGAATTACAGTATATCAAAATATTTGGTTAGAGTGGAAGTAAAAAGGGACAAAATTGAACCAGAGTGTAAAGAGTGTATGTAATATACATATCTTCTAATTTAAACACCTTGCAACAAAGGGGATTGTGAAATACTGATAAAAAACTAATCCTGGCCAAGTTACATACAAAGAAGACGTTGTCCCTCTCATTACATTTAGATTTTTAAAATGCATGTTAATGTTCAATCTTCTTCTGCTTATTCTTGTTAAAAGGAGAGTACGCAATGTTATTAATGCATTTCTTTTTTTTTTTTATGTGAATTAGTTACTGCATATTAACTAACATGTCAGCAAAGGCATCAATGTAAATATGCCAGTTAGTATAATAGTTAGTTCTCATCCGCAGAATAAAAAAACATAGTTTAGAAAACATACTAATGCATGTGAGAAAAAGTCATATGCTCACTCATGAATAAATGCTCCGGTCAAGCTACATGACACTGATGTCAACAAGGAAGTATCCATCCATCCATCCATTCATCCATCCATCCATAAATCGAGAGCTTTGCCTTGCAGCTCAGCTCCTTCTTCACCACGACAGAACGGTACATCAACCGCATCACTGCAGAAGCTGCACCAATTCCTCTGTCAATCTCATGCTCCTTCCTTCCCTCACTCGTGAAGAAGACCCCGAGATACTTAAACTCCTCCACTTGAGGCAGGAGCTCTCTACCAACCTGAAGGGGGCAAGCAACCCTTTTCCGACTAAGAACCATGGTCTCAGACTTGGAGGTGCTGATCCTCATCCCAGCCGCTTCACACTCGGCTGCAAACCGCCCCAGTGCACACTGGAGGTACTGGCTTGAAATCCTGTGGTCCCCAAACCAGACTCCCTCCGGCCCCTGGCTGCGCCTAGAAATCCTGTCCATAAAGATAATGAACAGGACCGGTGACAAAGGGCAGCCCTGCCGGAGTCCAACATTCACCGGGAACAGGTCTGAGTTACTGCCGGAAATGCGAACCAAGCTCCTGCTCCGGTCGTACAGGGACCGGACAGCCCTTAGCAAAGGACCCCACAATCCCAGAGCACCCCCACATGGCACCACGAGGGACACAGTCAAATGCCTTCTCCAGATCCACAAAGCACATGTGGACTGGTTGGGCAAACAATAGAGCTGGTCCAGTGTTCCACGACCGGGGCGAAAACCGCATTATTCCTCCTGGAGCTGAGGTTCGACTGTCGGCCGCATTCTCCTCTCCAGTACCCTGGCATAGACTTTCCTGGGGAGGCTGAGAAGTGTGATCCCTCTGTAGTTGTATCACACCCTCCGGTCCCCCTTCTTAAAAAGAGGGACCACCACCCCGGTCTGCCAGTCCAGAGGTACTGTCCCCAAACGCCACGCGATGTTGCAGAGGGGTGTCAACCAAGACAGCCCCACCACATCCAGAGACTTGAAGTACTCAGGGCGTATCTCATCCACCCCCGGTGCCTTGCCACCGAGGAGCTTCCCAACTACCTCAGTGACTTCAGCCTGAGTTACGGACGAGTCCACCTCTGAGCCCTTGGCCTCTGCTTCCTCAGTGGAAGACGTGTCGGTGGGGTTGAGGAGATCCTCGAAGTATTCCTTCCACCGTCCAACAATATCCCCAGTTGAAGTCAGCAGATTCCCACCTCCACTGTAAACAGTGTTGGCAGGGCACTGCTTCCCCCTCCTGAGGCGCCGGACGGTTTGCCAGAATTTCGTTGAGGCCGACTGATAGTCCTTTTCCATGGCCTCACCGAACTCCTCCCAGACCTGAGTTTTTGCCTCCACAACCACCTGGGCTGCAGCCCGCTTGGCCTGCTGGTACCTATCAGCTGTCTCAGGAGTCCCACAAGCCAACCAGGCTCGATAGATCTCCTTCTTCAGCTTGACGGCATCCCTTACTTCCGGTGTCCACTATCGGGTTTGGGGGTTGCCGCCACGACAGGCACCGGAGACTTTGCGGCCACAGCTTCGAGTGGCTGCGTCAACAATGGAGGTGGAGAACATGGTTCACTCAGACTCAATGTCTCCAGTCTCCCTTGGAATCTGGTCGAAGCTCTGCCGGAGGTGGGAGTTGAAGATTTTTCTGACAGGGGACTTGGCCAAACGTTCCCAACAGACCCTCACAGTACGTTTGGGTCTGCCAAGTCTGTCCTGCTTTCTCCATCGGATCCAACTCACCACCAGGTGGTGATCAGTTGACAGCTCCGCCCCACTCTTCATCCGAGTGTCCAAGACATACAGATTGAGGTCAGATGAAACAACTACAAAGTCGATCATCGACCTCCGGCCTAGGGTGTCCTGGTGCCACGTGCACTGATGGACACCCTTATGCTTGAACATGGTGTTTGTTATGGACAAACTGTTGCTAGCACAGAGGTCCAATAACAGAACACCACTCGGGTTAAGATCAGGGGGGCTGTTCCTCCCAATCACGCCCCTCCAGGTGTCACTGTCGCTACCCACGTGAGCGCTGAAGTCCCCCAGTAGAACGACGGAGTCCCCGGTAGGAGCACTTTCCAGCTCTCTTCCCAGAGACTCCAAGAAGGCACTCTGCACTGCCATTTGGCCCGTAAACACAAACAACAGTGAGAGACCTATCCCCGACCCGAAGGCGCAGGGAAGCCACCCTCTCGTTCACCAGGGTAAACTCCAACACATGGCGGCTGAGCCGGGGGGCAATGAGCAAACCCACACCGACCCACCGCCTCTCACCGCAGGCAACTCCAGAGTAGTGGAGAGTTCAGCCTTTCTCGAAGAGTATGTTTCCAGAGCCCAAGCTGTGCGTGGAGGTGAGCCCGACTATCTCTAGTCGGTATCTCTCAAACTCCCGCACAAGCTCAGGCTCCTTACCCGCCAGCGAGGTGACATTCCATGTCCCTAGAGCCAGATTCTGTGTCCGGGGATTGGGTCGTCAAGGCTCCCGCCTTCGACTACCACCCAATCCACATTGCACCGGGCCCTTACGGTTCCTCCTGCAGGTGGTGGGCCCACGGGAGGTCGGTTCCATGTTGCTCCTTCGGGCTGAGCCCGGCCGGGCCCCGTGGGGAAAGACCCGGCCACCAGGCGCTCGCATATGAGCCCCAACCCGGGCCTGGCTCCAGAGTGGGGCTCCGGTTGCGCCATACCGGGTGACGTAACGGTCCTTGATTTTAAAATGTCTATAAAGGCTTCTGAACCGCACTTTGTCTTGCCCGTCACCTAGGACCTGTTTGCCTTGGGAGACCCTACCAGGGGTATATATCCCCCGACAACATAGCTCCTAGTATCATCCAGGCACTCAAACCCCTCCACCACGATAAAGTGGCGGTTCAAGGAGGGGGACAAGGAAGAACAAGGAAGTAACAGCTACCAATACACATTTACAGTTATACAGTTATTCTGCTGCAGCAAAAATGTTTTTAAAGATTAGCATTACCAAACACAAAACGGTAGTGGCGCTTTATGGGTGGTTGGAAGCTGCAGCCTATACAAGCACTTTTGGGTCAATGGTGAGGTACACCCTGGACAATGGCCAATTAATCGCAATTACTTTTTATACTATTGCAATTACTCTATTTACTATCATATTCATTCACTTTGGTAAATTTTAGATTCACATATTAATACTTGTCTTTGGAGATGGAGATAACTGACAGTACTACACGCAGCACATTCCCCGCAATGTGGAAACACTCATAACAGTGAATCCTATCCTGAAGAAGGGTACAGCAGAGGCCCTGAACGATCTTAGACCTCTGCCCCCTTAAGGTAACTGACCTGATGATGGACCTGATGATGCAAAGATATACAGTACATCCTGAATACCATCCATAAACATCTGGAAATGTCCAACACCACAGACTTTTTTCCATCCTTTAACACCATGCAGCAACACATTTTAGCTGAGAGGCTTATCACACGCTTCCATATCAACCACCAACTCACAGATTATAAACTTTCTTACCAAGTCGAGTGTTGGTGGACAACTTCCTGTTTGGCATCCTCTTTAACTCCGCTGTCTCTCTGCAAAGGCTGTGTCTTCTGTCCACTTCTTATCGCTTTCTACACAGAAGACTACAGATCTGTCCAATCATGTTGTCACATTGAGAACTTTCTACTCTCTGGCCACACTCATCATCACAGCTCAACTCTGCAGGATTTTGTGGAGTGGTGTGGAAACTCATGCCTTGAGCTCAACATAAATAAAACCAAGGAGATTTATACCATGTTTACATGCAGACCTTACTACAATTAAGCTCATAGCTTGATTATGCCTTCACAACTGGAGTTCACACTGGAGTTTACAAGGAGAGAGAACCAAAGTACTGTTTTGCTCAAGCTGATGCTCTATTCATGTGTCCTTAGAATTTCACAGCATTTTGCTGTTGCTACAAGGATAAAACAAACTAGCGTTAAACCCAGTGGCGTGGCGTGGGTAGTTATTTTAAGTAAGCCAAAATGAAACCATTTCACTTATTGCAAATACAATATGAATATTAGAATAATTAGGCCCACATCTTAAACAACATATTTTTAGGTTATAGCCATACAACAACAAAACAAACACAACAGCAACACAGTACAAAAAACACAGGAACTGTTCGCGGTTCTTCATTAACAAATGAACTGGACTGACACACGCAGTTTGAAGGCCTATAAACAAGAACAGAATCTTTCATTCTTACTATGCTATAAGTGCTCAGTTAATTCAGTAGACAGTAATGACGGTGTTATTTAATTAAGTCTCCGCACTGCGTCTTTCCTCCTTGACACCTCAATATGATGCTAGCAGCCCGTTTCTTTTGCTGATTGGTCAGTGATTCTGGTTTCTATCATCTACCTGCCACTTATCCAGCTCCAGAGGAGGTTAGCTGTTCAGCACAAGTTACCAGAGATCTACCCAGATAGAAAGTGAACAAGCTTTGTGATACTGAAAACCCATTGTTAACCCTGAACTTACTTCTAAACCTCCTGATCCAGCTTCAGTCAGGGCCCTAGAATTGTTGGTCAAGCAGCCGTCCTTTTCAAAAATAATCCAGGGCCAGCAAAACTGCCAGTGACGTTTAGGGCTGGCAGTCAGTGCAAGCAGAGTTTTCAGTATTAAATGTCCGAAAACCCTTTTTCTTCTGCGAACGCAGCTCAAGATTTTATTTTAAGCTTCATTTCAACGGGTAATTTTTATTTTTAAGTATTGTAAATTGCCGCCCTCCAAACTTATAAAGCCTAATATCAACAATTTATCAACACATTAAATGTCACGTGACATCAATATTGTAATCTGAAATGTGTTCAGAGCAAGGAAAGCCAGGGGCAAAGTGTCTTCCTCTGGCTCAATTATGACCAATCACAGAGGGGCAGTGCCCCATCGATGTGTTTAGTTTAATGTCTACACAGAAACATTAAAAACATGTTTTTAGCTGATCTGCCTGAGTAAATAATCATGCTACACTGCTTTTTATTATTATAAGAAAATATAGTGATGTAAGTGAAGTTGAACAGCAAAAGTCGAGTGTTAAAATGACTCCTACAGAGTAAATTTTAACACTTATTCAGGGTTTTATATACCTCCACACTTTTGTGGCTCAGTGGTAGAGTGGTTGTCCTTCAACCGGAAGGTAGGCGGTTCGATTCCCAATCTCCCCACAGTTCATACTATGTGTCCTTGAGCAAGACACTTAACCCACCTTGTGTAAAGTGGTGTTCCAGCAGTAACACTGGTAAATAGAAGCATAATGTAAGTTGCTTTGGAAAAAACATCAGCTAAATGACTAAATGTAAATGTCAGAGTTCCTTGTTTAATCTTCATTTCAGGGTTATTTTGAAATTAAATAAAGAACACTTTTCAGAGCCAACTTCAATGAGTTAAACAACACATTTTAACATTTCACTGTTAGATTTTCATTTTAGGGAGTGAAAACAATACACTTAACAATGTATATGTATTTTAGTTTTTTATACAAACAAATACATCAGCCATTTACATTTAAAACATTTATTGAGCTTTCAGTCTTAAAACTTCTATGAATAAAAGTATAATGTACAGACTTTCATCTGAAACACTGCATAACCTTTGAATGTCAAATTCTTTCAGACATTTAAGGTTCGACAACTCCTTTTTCTCACACCACAACAAAGCATGATAATGATAATCAAAAGTCTTCGAGCAGTCTATTGGTGAAAAGTCCTCTGTCATTGCACTCCACTTTGGATTTTGCCTGTTTGAAGCTGAAGTATTACTTCAGCAGGCTCAACAACTCCCCATTTTTCACTTAAGTATTTATTCTGTTTCCATTCTGAGTTAAGGCCTGAGAATGGGTCATTTATCAATGATATGTTAGGATCACTCATCGGCAAAACACTTAAAACTGTATGCTCTGCTTGTGAATCTGAACAAATGGGTACAAATTTACTAATGCAGCATCATAACACAAATAAACACAAAACCTGCTTTAAAAAGTTCATCAAATGCTCCAAAGGAGCACTTTGCCTGGCATGGGATGACATGTGCATTGATTGTGATGTAGAAGACATTCTTGCTCTTTTGGCACCCAACAGCAAGGATGTATGGATGTTGATTCTTTTTGTTCTGGAGATGTTCCTCCAATGTGACATTAGAGAAGGAAACATGCACAGTAAAAAGAGCATTATATAAAGTATATAAACTATCACCTTGTGAAAGACGACAAGTCCACCTGGTGGTGGTGGAAGGAGATGCATCAGGAGCAACAGAGAGGCCATTTCCTGGTCGAAAGCTGAAGATGACAAGTCAGTTCAAGTTTGAATGACAAAAGAACCATTTTATATAATAATGAAATATGTGTTTATGTTTGTATTTAACCACTTTTTTAAATTAAATTAATGTATACCAGAATGTTAACCATTTGTCTTTTAGTGGCATCAGTTAGAGTTTCTGTTGTTTGATACTCATGTAGAACTTCTTCACCACCAGACTTCACCTTCAGGACTGCTTCAATTAATTTGTTAAAAGCAAATTCAAAACATAAATTGATAACCTCACTTTTACAAGATAAAAGTTAAACAAATTATGAATGCACCTAAATAATTATGCCCTAATCTGTCTTGCAGAAGCTGCTTCAGGGTTTTCTTCATTTTTTTGTATGTTTACCAGAGACTTTGTCAAGGATTATTGTTGATGCAGTTGAGCTGAAGCTTGAGTCAGATGTCTTAGATGCAGCAGGTGAAAATAAATTATCAGAAAATTCTTTGAAAAAAATAAATACTTAATACTATATATTTTCCATAGTTTAAACAAAGTTTGATTATCTCACCATCATCTGAGAAAACTGTTAGCACAATGTTGCCCTGTTGAATGAGGTCACTGAACATTTCTGCATCCACCACTGTCCTTGTTGAGTCTAGCTTAAAGTGTAAAAGCAAAATCTCTCAATTATTGAATGACTTAAAACCAGTTTCACTAAGTGACTATGGCTTTAAAGCGGTCTAAATATAGGAAACGCTCTGTCTCCTGGGATTAGGAAATTTATAGCATTTATGATTTATCAAACTATCAATTTGAAATGAGATGTGACAAGACTTTTATAAGCAGTGAGCTGCATTGCCCATTTGTGACACAACAAGTTACATTGAGTCCCTAATTAGTTGCCCTAATCACGATAGTGGCCATCAACCTCATCCAACTTCACCTATATGTCTGCTCCAAGCCATACTTCCCCTGGACCAACATTTTACTGTCACCTACAATAAAAAAAATAATTCAAATTGATATTCAATGATATTTCATTGAAAAGAAAAATGATAAATTTAAGTAAAGTCATGGTCTGGGACAGAGGAATGAATAGGCATGGATAGCATTTGCTTTGCAGCTAATTCTAAGTAAAAGCATAAACACCTACACAAAATAAAATACAATCAGTTGTCTTTACAAAAATTGTTACTTAATTAACATTGTGGGGGGTTAGATAAGCTCTGTCATGATCAACACTTGCATTTAACCCTAACTCTGAGCCTCATTTAACTCAAAAAATTTAACAATAACATTTTTTTGTGTTAAAATGAACTCTAATTTATAAAAAATTCAACACTCCAGTTTGTGTTGTGTGTGAACACAGTTTGTTTTTCCCCATGCCATTTTCCCAGCCCATAAGCCCAATTCCAGTGTGTATAATAATGAGATAGCTGTAGTTTCAGTTTGTGAGCAGTAGGTAAAGGCACTGGGCAGCACATGAAATCAGTGTACAGCTTTAGTTACTCAGCAAATTAAAACACCACCAACAAACATGGAGTGAATGTGTGAAAATAACATGAGGAAAAGCCTTTCCAGGATTTACTATGGGCCGGATATTTGTCTGAGCAGACTCTGTTCTCTTTCTAGTTTAAAAAAAAAGATTGGTTTGGCCTAAAAATTGGTAAACTGTGATTCTCGAAGCCTTACCTGCGTATGTAGTTGTCTGATTGATCAACATAACAGTTCCAGCCTGTTCAGACAGCCAAAACTTGCAGAAAAGCAACATCCTAAGTGTGTACAACTTCACTTTTAGCCTTAATACATGAGAAACAATTAAGTGTCATGTACATTGTACACATACATAACAACATTTTTTTTTAAATACTTACAATTTATAAAGTGAAGCAGTTATGTTCCCTGGGCTTTCGAACAGACGGTAGCCCGAGTTGTCGTCACTTCTTCTGGTTCACTGAGTTACATTTGCTTCAGTCAAAAAGTTTTGTTTGACTAATACATTTTATTTAGCATTTCTCAAAAAGTGTTGTTTAATCATTTTGGCACAAATCTGATTCACAGATCTGTTTCTAACCGATTTATCCAGCTACGCTAAAATTGTTTGAATCTACCTCTGCTGTGTCCATAACCATAGTAACCTGAGGACACACATTTTTATACATGGATGTCAAAGAAGTGCTGGTTCAAAAATATATTTTTTTAACTAATTAACTAACTAATTGGGGGTGCCAGTACAGTGAAGGTCTGTTTTTGTTAAAGCGGCAGTAAATTTAAAATAAAAAAATAATCAGGCCAAACAGGGGCCTTTGCACACACGGGGGACCCTAGGCTGGAGCCTAGGCAAGCTTGTGTTAGCATGCTTGTAAAACATCATACTTTCAGTCTAGAGTCCAATGTGTGAGGGTTACCCAGGACAAATCCTCATTCCTGAATTTAAAGTAGTGGGCTCAGGGGCCAGCTGTTAGCTCTATGGATGATGATGCAGCAGTTTGAGCAGTTGGTGCTAAATCTGACTAAAACTGTCTCTATGTGCTTTTGCATTAAATTAAAAAAAATATAGAATATTGTTTTCAAATAAACCTTCAAAATGAAAAAATACATACTGTAACTGAATTTAAATACCTTGGGTTGCTCTTGGATCCTCAACTTAAATTTGATAAACATAAAAAAGGAAATTTCTAAAACAATACAAAACAACTTAAACTGCTTTAAATTAATCAGACATTTTATCCCAAACCAGGCAGCTCTTCTGTACTTGCACGCTCTGGTCTTCTCACATATATCCTACTGTATGACAGCATGTGCACAGGCCACTCGAACAGCCACAAAATGGATTGGCTCATTATACAACCAAGCAATAAAAACTATGGATAAAAAGCCAACCATCACTTTGGTCATTTATGCTTTCTCAAATTAGTATTCAAGTGCCTTAATAATCTAGCTCCGAAGTCACTCAGTTCATTTGTACAGAGCGAGAACAGCAACAGAGTCACAAGGAGCTCCTCAAACCATAACCTTAAAATCCCAAACTGCAGAACCACTTTTGGACAGACAGCCTTTTCTTATAAGAGCTGCAAACTGGTTATTAAATTAAGGTTCTATCTAAAATTAAAACAAAACTGTACCCATTTTAAATGCTGTATTCTGGTACATACACACATATATATATATATATATATATATATATATATATATATATATATATATATATATATATATATATATATATATATATATATATATATATATATATATATATATATATACATGTGGTGTGTGTGTGTGTGTGTGTGTGTGTGTGTAGTGTGTGTTTAGTGTATACACTCCAGCCCGGTAGGTGGTGGTATTGCATTTTAAGCTTAACCAAACTCTTTTAGGAGAAGAAGGCAGAAGAGCAAGTCAGTAGTGCCGCGGTACCATAGATTGTAGGTACCGGTGGCGGGTGAAAACTCCCCGGAAATAAACGCCAGGAAAAAAATGGGTAAGCAGCCCTTTTCTTCTTATTTGTGTTATTTTATTAATCGAACCGTTACACCGGAATTTGATGGGCATTTTGTGATTCAAGGCTCAGGTTACAGTTAAAGCCGAGATGGTCTTAGAAAAGCTATTGCTAAAAGTATAGCCATAGTCTGGTCACGTGTTCTTTTGCAGCCAATGCCATTGAGTGTTTTACAAACACGTCATTAAAATGAGGACAACAGGCTTCAGTAGTGTCCAATGTCAAGTATTTATTAAAAAAAAAAATCTCAATTATAATATTTCTATATTATTTATGGAAAAAAACACTTTATTGCACTCTAAAAAACTGTTAAAGGAAAAGAAAAACTGAAACAGAGCCAAGTTTACTTGACTTTTTTTCTGGAGTAACGTCTTAGTCCACGTCAGCAATAAAAAGGTTCAGGTTTAACACCTGGCTCCGTTCTCTCAAACCCCTTTTGTGTTTGAGGACTATACCCTCAACAGTAAAATAAAAAAACATTAGCACTGTAGCATAAAAATATGTTATGTGTTTTAATATGTATTTTAGTACATGCTTAATGATACATATACACATTCTTCCTTGTTCCAATTATTTTAATGTCAGAATGCTCCCTGTAATGACCACTGACAGCGTTTCCTATCGTTTTTAACAGCAAATGAAATAAATGATTTCTGCCTCCTACCACCAGTGTCTAACGCCTCAATCCAGAATGATGCTGGTGGTAACTGGAGATGACTTTGGCTACTGTCCCAGAAGGAACCAGGGCATTGTTGACTGTTTTCTGTCAGGAGTAATCACCAATGTGTCATTGCTGGTCAACGCCTCTGCTGCAAAAGAGGCCGCGGAGCTCGCTAAAAGGTAATGACTTAGACACTGACAGTCAATGCTCTCTATTTCATGTTTGTCCTAGCTTCCTTTACTTTTGAGTCAAAACAGAAATAAGTCCCTCTTGTACAGTTACTTCCTGCTTAGTTTAATGTTCACAAGGGCATTTTCAGCTCACACAACACCACAGACAAAGCTTTTCTAAAGAAATTGGTGCTGGTGTCCATTAGACGTGGTGTTTTCCATTCTCAGAAGATGTTATTTTAGTGCTACTCCTTGCAACTCATTATTCCATAATATAATAGAATATAAAAAATATTTAGTAATATCTGTCAAACTTCTTTTTGTTCATGTCATATCTTTTAAGTTAAGCGTGACAATGCACGCTATCTGCAGGCTCTGTTTAGTTCATGTTATTTCTTTTTCTCATCCTGTGTCTTCACTGTCTCTTTTCTCTTGCTCAGTCGGTAGAGTGCATGCCAAATACACGGGAAATCCAGATTAAAATCTTGCTCTGGTCTTTTTCATGTAACTCTCCCCTCTCTCTCCCACCCTGTTTTCAGTCAACCTACTGTCTACTATCAAATATAAAGGCAAAAAAGCCAAACTTTTTAAAGTCTTATCTTTATAAAAGAGTGTACATTACATAGTTAGTTGAACGTAGTTACTGAAATAATGCGTGTGCCAAAATGTCACTACCTGACAGAAACAACATCCCGATGGGGCTCCATGCAAACCTGTCAGAGGGGGTGCCGGTGTGCCCCAGCCTCCAACGCTCCTCCACTCTGGTCAATAACAATGGTTTCTTCCACGGCAAAATGGGCTTCAGACGCTGCCTGGAGCGAGGACAACTCAGCATCAAACAGGTGTCTTTATCAGTAACTTGCTGTGTTTTACTGCAGTGCTCCTTGATAACCTGCTGATGTCCTCCATCAGGTAGAAACGGAGCTAAGAGCCCAGGTCAAACTGTTTATGGAACTCACAGGTCACCTGCCTCACCACATGGACGGACATCAGCATGTCCATGTTCTGCCAGGTAAATCATACCCAGTGGGTAAATCTAGTTTTACTCCTGAGCTCTGGGACGTTTGTGCTGAGACTCTGGTGTGGTGCTGTTGTGCAGAGGTGCGGCTGGTCTTTGCTCAGGTCCTATCAGATTTTGGGATTCCCTACACCCGGGTCCCAGTGGAACCAGGTCTACATAGCTGCATGTGGCTCCCAACGCCTCTCAGGACCTTCTACAGTCAAGTCGAGAAGGACGCTTTGGACTCCATTCCAGTCTTCAGCCGCTACGGACTCAGGTCAGTAATACCTCATTATCATGTGTCTCCAGGGCTGGGTTATATATCTACTAACTGGCCATTGTCCAGGGTGTACCCTGCCTCAGGCCCAAACCAGCCCCAAAACTTCTTGTCTTTTATTGCTTAATACATAGGACTACTACTATGTTACTTCTTCTAGTGAAACACAGTAAATATGTAATGCAAGATGTATGCAATATGTTATTGTGTAATTGGTATATACTAAAGATTAGTGTAGTGAATAAGGCACAGTGTCAGGATGCTTAAGATTGAGTTTTAAATCCCATAATCCTCTTACATTAGTGATGCACGGGTCGGGCTTTTTTCCAACCCGCGGCCTGCTTAATGAAATGATTTGGTCCGATCCGCCCCACTGTATCTATTTTTACATGGTAAAAAGGCTTTATTTCAGCTACTATTTGTTTTAATAAATTTTGATTTCAAACAACCTTCTTTCACGTTGCCATTATGGGCTATGTTTTGAATTTTGAAGCAAATAATTAATTGAATCCATTTTGGAATAAGGCTGTAAAATAACAAAATGTAAAAAAGTGAAGTGCTGTAAGTATTTTTACTGATGCACTGTATGAAGAGAAATATGTGTGTTTTTAAGTGTTTTAGGTATTTAAACAGAGCAGCTACCAGCTGGGTTCTTTACACAAGAGAAAAAAAAATTGTGCTAATTTCTAAGCACAAGCAGACATGAGCAATTAGTCCTTGGCTGATGTGAGGTGCAGCAGATACAGTGGGTACACCTCAAAGCTTGTATTTTGCATCCACAAGTTCTTGACTCCTTGAGGCACCAGAAGGTATTATCCATGTACCATGTATCTTTAGTCCTTTCCCAAAGCTCTTGAGCGAGGACCCACTAGAGTGTCCTACTCAGACTCACAGCAAAGGATTAAAACCCTGTCCAAACCAGGCGCTGTTGGTCGGGACACACACGTGTGTCTCTTATGTTTGGTCTATGAAGAACTTAAACTGAGATGAGTAAAGTTGGTCTTCGATGCAGTGGTTAATCTGTGAATGCTGTTCATCTTCATCTGAAAAACTACATGCTGATTTAAAATGCACTCTGTTTGTGCGCATCTGTCTGTAAATGTGAGAGGAGAGCTTGACGAGTGCGCACGTTTCTTTTGGTGAGTAAGAAATACTTAGACCTGGCATTGATAAGTTTCCTACGGTCACCTGAGAGATGCCTGTTGTCTTCTGACTCTAGCGTCTGTCTGCCCAGAGACATGTGTCTGGGGCTAAGACCAAGTTAAGGTTTGTTGATTTCAAGAAAAATACATTAGTCACAGCACTCATTCCAACTGTATTCCAGCAGAGGACAGCGACGTGGACAAGAGTCAAAAAAAGCTAAAGCAAGCTGTTGGTTATTTGCCTGAATTCAGTTTATTAATGTGCACAGTCCTTGAAATAAAAATAAATAATTAAGAAGTGAGTTGCTGTTGACCCTGAGCAGCTGTGTCTCAGAAAATAAAAAGTGTTTGCTTTGCAGGGAAATGTATAAATTAAAATGCATGGCTTATATTATGATGTGATTTAAAATTGAGATATTTTTTTTGTCCATATCACCCAGCCCTAGGCGAGACTAAGACGCGAGGAGAGGTCTTTTAGTTAAGATCGACTGATGGCTAAATTAATGACACTGTGATCAGAGGCGTTGTTTTTTTTTTTTAAATGTCCTCCCTCTTGTTTATAGATGGCCTGATGTTTACATGGGACTGACCACCATGGGCCCGAACATGTCCATCCCCAACCTGCAGAGGGCGCTGAGCCACGCCCTGTCCACAGAGCCTGCTGACGCCGGACGTACTGCAGATCACCCTGTTACTGCTGAACTTATGGTCCACCCCGGGTACCCCAGCCTGCCCAGAGAGGGGGGCTGTGGGGAGGGCCCGGATGACTTTTCTCAGTCCAGTGACCGGCAGCACGAGCTCAACGTACTCAGGGACCCCGCTCTGCTCGCTCTGTATCAGCGTCACAGGATCACGCTCTGCACTTTTAAAGACCTCCACCAGCCACAGACATAATGATGAAAGTACAACATAAGCAACTGAGTTTAAAACTAGATTTATATTGCATTTAGCCCCTGGCTTTATGCACATGGATATTTTTATAAAACTGAGGAGAGCATTTGCCAAAATACATCCTTCTACATGTCAACACAATGCTCAAAATGGGTTAACACTCAAATGACAGAAAAAAACAAACATTTACAGCAGTGTTTCCTAAACCATTTACAAAGACCAATCTTTAAAAAAAACAAAGTATTGTGAACCCATTTCCATAAATATTTCCAAGAATCTCAGTTTTAAGGCTGCATGGACACAAGACACTAACACAGAAGGAGATGTAATTTTATAATTTTTATAATAACCATTGTGTAGTCAGGGCCCTAGAATTTATATTTTACATGAACAAATGAATTCTGTTTGTCCGACTAATATCTGATTTAAAACGAGTGTAAACTGAGTCTCAGTGAAGTCTGACAAATATTTTTATTTATACACTTGAATCAAACAGGAGACATGAAGCAGACAAGGTTTAGTTTACCGTCCATAGTTAGTCACATTTGAAGGAAGTGACTGAACTGTAATTTATTTGTTGTTAGTCTGGTTTAAGAGCAAGAATAAATGCAATATCTAATAAGTCATGGTCTCAGACTTTGTCCAGATAATGGCCCTAATGAAAATGGTCTCTGGTTGCTTTTGAGAATAATAACATTGGAAAAAGTACCATTTCTAGTTAGTAGGGCCATTAAGTATTTGTAGCTTTCTAATACTGTGAAGTAAAAACTATTGACACTACTGGATTAATGATGTACATTTATATCACTACAATAAATGTGCATTTGTAAAGTCAGCATCTTCAAAGCTCGTGTGTTTCACAGAGTTCATCCTTAATAGGTTCAGTCGATTTAGATCCAGCTGTTCAAGACTGTCTGCAGTAATGTGGTATAAAACAGGTGGTTTGTTGGTAAGAAATGGAGGTTGTGAGTTTGTTGTTTTCCCTTCTCGGACCGAGGCCTAGACAACATCATGGAATTGATGTTTTATAAAAGGTATTCTTCATATGAGGCACGTCACATGGCTCTACTTCTTCCCTTCGCTCTCTGAGAGATAAACATAATACACAATTCTGCTATTCAAACTAATTATTTTCTTGGCAAACCTGATTCAGACAGTAGCATGGCAATGGTGAACATTAACATTCAATCAACTTGTATGATATCAGAATCAGAAAAGGTTTATTGTCATTGTCGGTGAACAAGATTCACAAACTAGGAACTTGCTTCGGCGATAAAATGCAACAAGAAGGGCATGCATAAAATATAAAATACAATATAAATAAAATATACAGAGTAAAAAAAGTGTGTGTGTGTGTGTGTGTGTGTGTGTGTGTGTGTGTGTGTGTGTGTGTGTGTGTGTGTGTGTGTGTGTGTGTGTGTGTGTGTGTGTGTCACAATTAACAGTTGATGATTACAGTTGAGATATGCAATAACCAATAGACATTGATGTCTGAATGTTGTTCTGGGCATCAGGGCTAGGGAGGCCCAGAATTAGGCAGTTTGGAATATTATGTCTAAATAGGTTTATTTGTTCAAATACTACATAAATATAAAACATAACACTGTAGTGGTCTCTGTTCCAGGGGAGGTGCGACTTACAGACAGGCATCTGATTGGCCCAGGGGCATAGGGTGATCATATTTCTTTGATAGGACACATTTTTGACGGGACGGTGGCGCTGGGGTTAGCACTGTTTCCTCACAGCAAGAAGGTCTTTCTATTTGGAGTTTTCATGTTCTCCCATGCTTGGCTGGGTTTTCTCAGGGTACTCCGTTTTCCCCAACACCAAAAACATGCTGGGCGCCCCCTGCTGGCTGCTGCAGATCGTGAATTCCCCCACGAGGATAAAGTTATAATTTATGCCCATGGCCATAGTTATGTCTAAGATTATTAGTCTTAGGCCATATCTCCTCAGTTTGTACAGAGAGAAGATTTTAGAGTTAGAAGTTTATGCATTGATTTACCTTTTCTCTGTTTGTCCCTGGTCCTGGCAGGTCTATCAGCTAGCCTGCCCTGTGCCATAGATAGAATTGCTGTTTTAGTTTGCATACATATCACATTCACAGTTTCAATGATAGACTGATAGAGAAGGCCCATGGGGTGAGTAACATTGTATGTAGTTGTGGATGGGCTTTTATGAGAACAGTTAAAAAAGCAGAAACAGACAGCAAGTGTTATTCCTGCCCTTGTCTTTTTTCAGATTTAAAGAAAATTTGAGTTGACCTTGAAAGATAAATCAGCCCCATTCTTGTCATTGGATGGAAGCATTATAGCCTCCGTGAAACAGGTATGGCTATTAGGTTATGTAGCTATGGTTGACAGATGGATCGGTGCAGCTTCTACAGTAATGCAGAGTTGAGTGTGGAAAGAAAGAATGGTTGTATTGGCAACATTTAATAATTTGTTCAGTTTTATTTTGGTAATTTAAAGTGGAGCTGGAGTTGTGGCTATGAACTGCTGTATTACATGGAAACAAGATTTATTTTTTTTTTTCAGTTGCATCCAGTCCAATTAAAAAATGGATCAGTGGCATTAAGTGACGCAGGTTTGTGCCCACAGTGCCACTCTGGGGCCTAGTTTTGCTGTGACAGTGTGTTCAGTGTGAATTGGCATTAAACACAGGGAACAGCCCCAATGCGCCACATTGACAGCTACAGATATATTTAATTATAAATGCTCCTCTTGGTTGGATTTTGACATACCAGTGGAGAAGTGTCCAGGCACCTGCTGACCTGAGAACAGCAAACGAGAGTTCACACCTTAGACACAAAAAATATAAATATTGAGGAAAACATGCCTGAGACATTGATGTCTGTACTGTAGAGGGGACCAGTGAGTGTTACCTTTATGGATGTGGTACTGTCCGGACATCATGCTGTAGCTCATGCTCAGGTGAGTGTGGTGATGCGTGTGCAGGTGATGAGCGAACGACACGTGGTTCCTCTCCCGCTCGGAGTCTCTGTCAGCTTCAGGTGAGCCCTTCTCCCCTGGCTGAATACAAATAGACAAGGGTAGCTTCATAATCAGACAGTAATTATGTTTTTAAGTAGGATACTGTTATTCAGGTGAGGGATTCAGTGTGAGGTAGCTGATTAACAATATTGGGGGTAACATGAGGAGCTATAAAAGACTCACTGAAGCAGTACTTAAAAGGCCTAAATACAAGATTAAACCTTGACTTCAGGTCAAGACCTAAGACTAATGAGGCTTTAACCAAGAACTAAAGGTTTGGGGACCATTGCACCAATAGACTAACAATTTTCTTTTTTACATTTGTGGGAAATTATTACATTAGCGGCTGCAAAGTACACAAAAATTACACTGTTTCAGAGAGATGCTCTTTCTTTCAAACGTGCGGTCTTAAACGTCTCTACTAGAAATTTAAGATGGCACTGATGCCGGTGTTAGAGGGATATGTGCTAAAAGGTACACAGGGCAGCTTTAAATTAGGACCAGAGTAACTTGGACTTAACCAGGACTAAATCCTAAAATAAAACAAAACTACTCTAAAGATTTAAATGTAGATCTAAACCCATACTTTCCCAAGAATAAAGCCAGAACTAAACCATCCCTAAAGCTAACATTAAATCATCTGAACCAAAGACACAACTCTAAGGCAGTCCCTGTTTGCATGAGGAGAGTAACTCACAGCAGGGGATTTCCTGTGGAACTGGTTACTCTGTGGCATCAGATCCAGGGCAGAGGCTGGGTTTGAGTTGCTGCTCTGTTGAGTGCTCACTGCTCCTCCTCGAATCGCGGTCCCATCTGACTCTTCCGTGCCGGCTGTCCTTCCGTACAAGGGGTATTGGAAACCTGGGTTTATACAAACAAACTTAATGTTTTCCCTACCTACAATAATTAACCTCTTTGGCAGCAACTGTTTTAGATGTTTAGACTGTTGCTTATTGGAAGCAGAAAAATATGGTGTTTATTCCAATCTTTCCATTGGTGCAGTGGTTCTCGAACTTATTCCGCCCATTCCTTACTCTGGAAGGGTGTGAACTTGTAGCAAAGCAGATGAATGTGAAATGTTAAAAAGGAAATAATTGTATATTTTGCCTATTAGATATGTACTATATTACAAGATACATTTAAATATGATAATTACAATGCATAATGAAAGAATAGTAAAAACTGTTATTTTGAACTGTGCTGTATTGAGTAGCCTACAAGCATAAGCAGCTGTGTAAATGCAGCACATAAAATCTTCACCAGTGTCATTGTTTCAACGCGGTAAAGGTAAAGGCAGCCTATCTGTGAGGGTGAGTTGGATTTTACGCACAAGACAAACTTTAAGAGGAAAGGGAGGAGGACAGCTAGGATCGTAACAAAGAGTTTGTCAGACAAGGTAAGGCGGACCTGACAACCTGTTATTTGTGCAGCAGTTATCTTCATACACTATCTTTTCCTATTCACCATCATGATGTTATCACGTGAATGTGAACCATATTGGGAGAAAAGGTTAACGCAAAAGCATCTGGACTCAGTTTTCAAGATGACTTTCAAGACTTTTCGTCTCTAATTCCAAGAGACTTTATCAATTCTGAGATCAACTGGTAAGAGAGCTGAGTTTATATCTCTAGAGGGAGGAGTTTAAACTCACACTAAACCTGATTGGATCAGGCCGTTCTCGTCTCATGGTCAATAGCTATGAAAGGACAGTGTGACTCCTGATGTGCGAGTCGTTAAAGGCTCAGGTGAGTCGTTAGTGTCACTGTTCCATTCACGTGTTTTTGCTGTTCTAGAGTGAAACTGTTTTGAAACCTGGGCCACAAATTTATTCCAATATAGAACAGCGACAGAGTTACCAGAAGCACCACAAATAATAACTGCACAATATCATACTGTAGGACAGCGCTTTTCAGCTTTTACGCCATAGTAAAACAATAGTTTTTAGATAGCACAAACAGACAAACTAATCAACCCCCCCCCAGAGTTGTCACGTAGTAAAAACTTAGCTCTAGAGACTGAAGCCATCTTTTGTACCAGGCTGTAAACATGATTTTTACACCTGTAAAGTCACCATTGGGTTTCTCCTTATATTTCTGCTTTTGGAGCCTGCCCTCTGGTGGACGGCGGTATATCGCTGTAATTCACCGTATTTTGCCGTGTGGCGGTGCCCTTACTCGAGGACCATTTAAGAGGTTCCATGTTAGAGGCTTGGTTAAACGCTTATATGTGACTACACTGTATAGTGATGTATGGATTTCTGTTGGTATGTAAATGGTTTATTTTGCCTATACTGTTTTTTTTACTTTAAAAACTAATAAAGAAGAAAAGATCGTTGACCTGCCTTGATCCATCTAGCAGTGAGTTAGCATATGAGCTGATGAATTCCATCTGTGCAACAAAGACAGCTCAAGTTTAAATTGGCTGTAACACTTTTATTTATGTTTGTAAATTAGAATATTTAGGTATTTCTTTTTCTTGCTCTCCTATGGACCCACCAGAAAAAAGTCCTGTAGCCTGCAAGTAGGTTAAAAAAAGTAATCTGCTAATCTAAAATTAGACAGTCCCACATATGTACATTTCAATTAAACTCATTTAGTTAAAAAAAAGTTTAAACTAGTGAGCAAGAGTTATTCAAATGGTTTAGCATTGAACAAATTGCATATTTAACTGATACCATTACCACTCAACTCTTATGAGGTAAATTTACATGTGATTTTATTTTTGGCTAAAGAATATAAATGATAACACAAAAACTTAGTGGTTGTGTTAGTGGTTGGGTGAAGCCATTTATTGTCAAACTATTGTTTTTACTCTTTTTAAATCATAATGACAACAGAAACTACCCAAATGACCCGATCAAAAGTTTACATATCCCAGTTCTTAATTCTGTGTATTTCCACCTTTAACATCAATGACAGCTTGAAGTCTTTTGTGGTAGTTGTGGATGAGGCTCTTTATTTTCTCAGATGGAAAAGCTGCCCATTCTTTTTGGCAAAAAGCCTGCAGTTTCTGTAAATTCTCGGGCTGTCCTGCATGAACTGCACATCTGAGATCTCTTCAGACTGGCTCAATGATACTGAGGTCGGTCCAGAACCTTCACTTTATGCTGCTGTAGACAATGACAGGTTGACTTGGCCTTGTGCTTTGGATCTTCATGTTGGAACTGATACTGGAGGAAATTTTCCGATAACATGCTGCATTCATCTTTTCCTGTGGCTTTGTAGCTCACACATCCACAAAAAAACAGTTTCACAGTAGGACTGTGTACCTTTCATCATAGGCCTTGTTGACTCCTCTCCAAATGTAACATTTATGGTTGTTAATTTTTTTCTGTCTCATCAATCCAAATTATTTTGTTCCAGAAGTTTTGAGGCTCATTTCTGGGCTGTTTGGCGTAGCCCACACTTTGTGGCATTTGCATAATAATGTCTTTCTTCTAGCGACTCGACCATGCAGCCCATTTTTCTTTAAGTGCCTCCTTATTGTGCATCTAGAAACAGACCTGGGTTTTTCTCTGCACCTAAAGAATTTTCTTGGCAGTTGTTGCTCATAATTTTGTTGGTCTACCTGACCTTTGTTTGGTTTCAATAGAGTTTGAACACTGCTGATAGCATTTTCAATTCCTTGGATATCTTTTTATAACCCTTTCTTGTTTTATACAGTTCAATTACCCTTTCCATCAGATCCTTTGACATTTTTTTTTGCTTTCCCCATGACTCAGAATACAGAATCATCAACAGCAGGGGATGAAAGATGCAAGGGTCTGTCAGGAGCCCAGAAACTCACTGACCTTTTATACACACACTGATTACAAACAGATCACAGGTGAGGAGGGTTACCTTTAGTAGACATTCAAACCTGTTTGTGTCACTTGTGCATGTTATCAGGACAAAATCACCAGGGTATATAAACTTTTGATCAGGGTTATTTGGGTAGTTTCTGTTGTTATTATGATTTAAAAAGATTAAACACAATTATTTGACAATGAATGGCTTCACCCAACCACTAACTATGAGTGAAAGAAAGGTTTTTGTGTCACCATTTCTAAAAAACTGCCAGGGTATGTAAACTAATGAGCACAACTGTATAAAATGTTTTAGTGTTTCTACAGCTGATGGAGGGAGTAGATAATAAGCTTGATTTATGTCATAACCATATAAAACTTGTCTAGTTGTCATTGGCCATAATCCGGTGAAAACACAGAGCCATACATTAGCAGCTACTTTAGAACTAAATAAACAACAAAAATAAGTGTCCCTAACATTCTCCAGAGACATTTGAAGGCTCGACTTGTGATTCCAGTCGGACTCAGATGTTAAATAATGTGTCATAGTCCAGTTTTATTCAGAATAAGGCAATATTTCAAACACCTCTATAGCCATTAAAATGTAGTGGATTAAACCACTTTGCCCATGGTCTCTCACCTGGGTAGGAGTGCACCAAGGTGGGGGACACTCCTCTGTAGCTACCACCTGAGCCCTCACACATGGCGGACAAATACGGGCTGTAGGGCGGGTGTGTTGGAGATGGTGGTGACACAGCTGCCCTGGCACCCTGAGATTCCTCACACAGATCCTCCAGCCTCTCTGTGTCCTCCGCGTCCACCCAGGCCTTCTTTGATTCTCTCTCCTGCGGGCTAGGTTTGGAGGCACCTACCCCTGGCTCTGCCACAGCCCCTTCCTCTTCGCTGTATTTACCGTGCAAAAAGCGACGAGTCCAGGTTGTGTTGTCTGAAGGCTAAAGCCATGGGACAAGTGTTGGTGCCATAGACGCAGTGTTTCCCTGCAGCACTTCACTGACAGCGGTGGGCATTTACAACCTCGGTCCTATCTTTTTTGTTCCAGCTGGTACATTTTAAGGAGCAGTGGATTTGGTCATAGAAGTGTTTTTACATCGTCACATTGCTGCTTTCTACTGAACAGAGCTAAAACTATATTATGCAAACAGCCAATGACATGGCACACATGTAAAAATGTATTATATATATTTGTTTCTTTTTTTTTCTTAAACAAATGTGGTGTCTAATGTTTGTACATGTTCACAAACACAGCACTAGCACATTACCGAAGTCTTTACACACTTTAGTCTACATTTGAATGACTTGCCTGTAAATGTTGCTTTGCGTTTGTTGTGTTCTTCCCGGTAATGATGGCTCCACGGTGGTTTGCTGTGGCGTGAAATGTGAAATGTGTCCATATGTCCATATATTTAAAGGCTGTTCTATTTTCATCACCTGTCATCTTCTCGAATCTAACAACTGTTTCTGTCTTATATCACTTCTGCCACTTCTGTCTCTGTCCCTTCATTTTCGTTTTGTTTTAATTCATTGACAAAAATGTTGATACATTTAGGTTTTGTTCTGATTAATTACTTTAAATTAGGTTTTTGTTTTTGGCCGCAAAAATATGTTGTTGACAAAACTATGTTGGAAATCATTTGTCAACAAAATTAACATTGCATGACCTGGTGTGTTGTATTGGTCATATTGGCAGGAAAGAAGCAATCGGGACATGACCAGTACTACCCAATATTTCTTTCCAGTCTCAGTATAAATACCAAAACTCACCCTCAACAGCAGCATAGTTGCCTTCACTGCTTTTATGAAAAAAAGTCAAATCAAACCAATTTCTACAAAAACTACAGCGGTTAAGCCAGCTGCCTTTCACCTTTCCATGGTCCGGATTATACTGCCCATTACGGTAAGACGCCACGGTGAAAGTGCATAAAGTTTATATGAAAGAATGTAATGAAAAAAAAAAAAAAAAAATCCTCCATGTACAACATCCAACGTGTACCATTGCACTAACTACCTCAAATACTACTAGAATCGGTAGGATGACGATACTACAAAATCCCTACATATGAGAACAAAATTGACTCAATCAGCTGACTTTGTGGTGAACTAAAAATCTATTTCCTCCTCAAGTATTAGTTCTTTGAATAGTATAAAGTTCTTTTACTCTGTACTAAATCTGCTGATTTTGGGTTAGGACAAAAAAATCATTATTGTTGATTATTTATAATACTGAATTAAAATTTAACATTATTTATTATTTATTGTTAATCAAAATGATCTAGAAATGCATTAATTGCAATACGGGTAATTTTTGACCCACTTGTGAAAGAGTGTAGGGCCAAGTCACATGTGCCGAATGTTAGTAGCATCTGCTTTAAAATTGTCAATTCACACCAGGGACGTCAGCGTCGCTGCTTTTACTTAGTGTGTGGAGCGCATTCTCTATTGACCACTTAAAAGTTGATTTATTTCACTAATTCCATTCAAAAAGGGAAACTTGTATGTTATATTCATTCATTGCTGACAGGCTGATTAATTTTGATGATTATAACTGCCAACTAAGGAAAATCCCAAATTCAGTATCTCAGAAAATTTTAATGTTACTTATGACCAATACAAAAAAAGAGCTCCTGAGCATTAACGACTCCCACATCAGAAGTCACACATCTCTTTCATGGCCAACGACTGTGAGACCAGCCTGGTCCATCAGGTTTGGTTTCAGGGGAAACTCCTATCTTTAGAGATATAAGCTCAGCTCTCTTACCAATTGAACTCAGAACTGATAAAGTATCTTGGAATTAGAGACAAAATACCTTAAAAACTGAGTCCAGATGTTTTTACTCAAACCTTTTTTCAAGATGATCTGGATGACTGAGAACATTCAGACCAATACAAAGAAAGGATTTTTAGAAATCTTGGCCAACTGAAAATAATGAACACAAAAAGTATGAGCATGTACCGCACTCAATACTTAGTTAGGGCTCCTTTTGCCTGAATTACTGCAGCAATGAGGAGTCGATCAGTCTGTGGCACTGCTCAGGTGTTGCCCAGGTTGCTCTGATAGTAGCCTTCAGCTCTTCTGCATTGTTGGGTCTGGCATATTGCATCATCCTTTTCATAATACTCCATAGATTTTTATTGGGATAATGTCAGATGAGTTTGCTGGCCAATTAAGAACAGGGATACCATGGTCCTTAAACCAGGTACTGGTTTACATTTTTCAATGGGTTTTGTTTCACAATCCTCTCCAGGGTGCTGTTATCCCAATGTCTTGTACACTTTTTTCTACCACAGCTTTTTCTTCCCTTCTCCTTTCTGTTGATGTGCTTGGACACAGAGCTCTGTGAACAGCCAGCCTCTTGTGCAAGGTGTCAATGGTCATCTTTTGGACAACTGTCAAGTCAGCAGTCTTCCCCATGATTGTGTAGCCGACAGAACTAGACTGAGAGACGTTTAAAGGCCTTTGCAGCTGTTTTGAGTTCATTAGCTTTTGAATGGAAGTAATGAAATAAATACACGTTTTGATAATATTCAAATTGAATTGAATGAAATAATAATACAATAACATTTACATTTATTCATTTAGCTGACACTTTTATCCAAAGCAACTTACATTTTGTTTAAATTCTCTAAAGTTACAGCTGACACCACTGGAGGCAAGGGGCCTAACACTGCACCCCCACATGTAAATTTCCATGTAAATAACAACTAAACAAGATGGACGACACAGTGGGGGGCTTGACTGGAGAAACAGAGTCGTGCCTATGTAACAGTGGGTAATAATTACTTACCCCCTAAACCCAAAGTTGTGGATATTGTGCTCCAGGCCATCTCTTTCATTAAAGCAGAACTAAGTAAGATTTGCATTGCTCCCCCCACAGCTTCCTTCAGTTAATCTAGACTACAATGCTCACCATTATCGGACAAAAGTTTTCTTTTTCTTTTTGGTGAAAATGACTGATGATGAAATAAAGTGTATGCAGTTTTGGTATAATCTTGGCAAAAGCACAAATTTGCACGCCATTAAATTACTGTAAAACAATGTCACTCTTGCGCAATGTGAACTTGACCCGTGACTTGTGTTGGGACGGTGGCAGCTCATCTTGCAACAGTAGTAAGGGTACTCATTTGATTAGTACAGGTTTCATGTTCTACTCAGAGAAATGATTTTTTATTCCATCTAAAAGTCAACTTTTTCCCACATGTACTTTGGACAATGCTTACTCCAAAAGTATACAGTAAAAAAAATTCACCTTGCATTGTAGCTGCTACACTCCAGTCACTAAAATAAGCCACACACAAACATTTCTAAGGATGCAGGTCTATAAATGTAAAATAATGAGATACAAACAAGAAGAGCTGTGTTTTACCTGGTCTGAAGTGCAGAGGGTGACCAGGGTTAGGATTAGGGTTAATATGTCAGTAATAGGGCTCACTAGGTGTCAGTTGGTTCGAAATTCTGACCTTTTTTGTTCTGCATTTGCTATTGTTCATATGGTGCATAAACTAAAGGGGAAATTAACTAGAAAATCAACTCGAGTCCCACGTGCAGATGTGGTGCTTTCCTGCCAACGGCCTACAATCAGGTTGAACGTCATCTCCCAAAGCTCTAAAAGATCTATTACTTATTGGATCATCTACATTAACAGAGCAAAAATCAACAGACAGAGTTTTCAAATGAAGACAGCTGTAATGTAAGAAGTGCTGTAAAAATATTAACTCAGTATTTGGGGAGAATCTTTGGAAGTTGCTTGAACCTTCTAGCTGTTTTTTTAAGTGACTATGGTCTGAATTATACAAAAATAATGAATTGTGTGGAATGTTGTAACTGCTTTATAACATTTTATCCAACACCAATAAAAACCTTGTCCTTAATACAAGTGATCATGTCCACTTTTTTTTTTTCTTGGAAAGTAGGACCTCATATGATTTTAAGTTATTTCCCACCGCTGCAGTGCAATTACACAGAAAACACTGCGTATTTTTTTTGGCCAAAGGCAGAACATCCATCATTGGCTCTGGGTGAGATGAGGATGGAACATGACCACAGCAGACGACCAATTAAAAGGCAGGATATGGCGGGATGTGAAGCTTCAGGTTTCAGTATCGAAATTTAACAACTCGCAACAAGCAGCTTAAGTATGTACGACAAAAAATAGAAAGAAATTCATACAATGTAGCGTTAACTTGACCCAAAATGTGCTGTGCTGTAGATTTTATTGAACATGGATGCAGTGATGCCACCATAAAATTGTTAAAAGATGAAGACTGAAGATGACATATTTGAAAAAACAAACAATGGCCAGAGTTACTGATGGACAGTAAAGTGTAAAGTTTACTAATATTTGTGAACATGTGGGGCAAATGGCAGTGGACTATTTTCTGGAAAATTTTGTTTTTTGGAGCGGCAACTGAGAACAGTTAAAAGTAAAATTTCACATTAGCGTATGACCATACATAACGTTTTGCTTAATTTTAAAATGCCTGCTATGGTTAAACATGTTTAAATTTACCATCCTTATACAGCCCACTAAACTACCCACTTTAGTAAAATCCCAATTAACTAAAACTTTGAACATTGTAAATAAAAGAAAATCCAATGATTTGAAAATCTAATTAAACCATATTTTATTCAAAATAGAACATAAACAACATATCAGATGTTGAAACTAACATATTTTACCATTTCAAGAAATATAATATATTGAATAACACATTTTATGGTAGCAACACATCTCAAAGTTGGGACAGGGCCAACACAAAAATGGAAAAAAGTATCTGGGACTATAAAAAGTTGTTTGCAAATAATTAGGTTTAAGACTGAGAATAAAAGGAGCATTTTAGAGTCTCTCAGAAGTAAAGATGAGCATAGGTTCCAATCTGCAAAAAAATAAATATTGTGAAACAATTTCAGGAAAAGAAATTTAAATTGCAAATATTCCATCATCTACAGAACATAATATATACAATTTAGAGAATCTGAAGAAATCTCTGAAAGGAAAAAAGCTCAAGTCACTGTCTGTGTAGTCAGTTTAGTGTCATCCACACATCCAACTTAAAGCTGTATCAAGCAAAGAGCCATATGTGAACAGATTGAGAAATGCCACTGTCTTTTCTGGACCTAATTAGAAAACTGTTCTAAGGTCAGATAAATCCAAATCTAAAATTCTTTTTGGACAGCAGGGATGTCTTGTCATATGGACTAAAGATAACATCGACCATCAGCATTAGTACCTGTGGCATGGGCAATCACACAGTGTGCACACTATTAGGCAAGTGATTATTTTGACCATATCATTTTATCCATAATTTCCAACTCCAAGCTGCATAAACTTGAATTCTTATTGGATTTAATGCATATCAGGTGATGTGTATTTGTGTAACGAGGGAGTGTGTGGCCTAAAGAGATCAACACACTATATCAAGGTGTGCATAATTATTAGGCAGATTCTTCTACTTAGGAAATTTTGCGAAGAATCAAATGTGAAGCTATCAGGAACCCATTATCCTCCAGTGCTGCCATATTCCACAACTGCAACCTACCTGGAGTGTCAAGAAGTATGAGGTGTTCAGTTCTCAGAGACACGGCCTCTGAACAAGACACATGAAATGTCAAGAATGGGCCAAGAAATATCTGAAGACAGATTTTTCAAAGGTTTTAGACTGATGGATGGGCTGTGGTTGGATCAGTAACAGAAGCAGAGCTCCACTTTGACTCAGACACCAGCGGGGAGGAGGTGTGGTACTGGTATGAGCAGGTATTATTAAAGATGAGCTAATTGGACCTTTTCGGTTTGAAAATGGACTCAAAATTAACTCTCAGACCTACTGCCAATTTTTAGAAGACACTTTCTTCAGGCAGTGGTTCAGGAAAAAGTCTGCATCTTTCAAGAAGACTTTGATTTTTATGCAAGACAACGTTCCATCACATGTATCAAAGTTCTCCACTGCGTGACTGGCCAGTAAAGGTCTTAAAGATTAAAAACTAATGACATGACCCCCTTCTTCACCTGACTTAAACCCTATTGAGAACTTCTGGGCCCTTTTTAAGCAGGATATTTACAGTGAAGGTAAACAGTACACATCTGAAATGTGTCTGGGAGGCTGTGGTTATAGCTGCACAAGAAGTTATTCTGACCAGATCAAGAAACTGACTGACTGTGAATGGAAGGCTTGTGACTGTTACCGAAAAGATGGGTGGCTATATTGGTCACTGAATTGTTTATATTTTTTATTTCAGTTAAATTTATTTGTAAATTTTGAGTTTGTTTATTATTCTCACTTTAACAGGTGAAAATAAACAAGTGAAAACTACTAGTTGTCTAATAATTCTGCACACTCATAGTTGCCTAATAATGATGTACATGTAGATATTCAGGTTTGAGGGTTTGTTAACATTTTGGATTGCCCAAGAGCACTGTAGTTGTACAATAACAAAATGAATCCTCAAAAATACAACTTGCCTAATAATTGTGCACACAGTGTATGTTGCACAATGGTAAACATGACCCTGTCCCAACTTTTTGAGATGCCATGAAATAAAAAAAAATAAAAAAAATTTTTAATGAAATTTTAAATAATATCTCAGTTTTAACACCTTATATGTTGTGTATGTTGTATTGGGAATAAAATATGGTTTTATGAAATTTGCAAATCATTGGATTCTGTTTTTTTTTATTCAACATTTAAACAAAGTTAGTGAGAATTATGTTTGTATCTTGTGCACATAGTTTAGACCTGGACTAAAACAAGTGGCAGGCAGCAAAATGTCAAACAACACCTGATATTTTATCCAGTTTATACAAAGTCGATGGTACTTGCTTAAAGTGAAAATTCAGCCCAATGTAACTCTTACTGCATGATTCTGAAAAGTTATTAAATGAAAACAAAGCATGAGATTTTAAATGCTTAAAAAATAGATGGAGGCAGTACTTGACCAGAAAAGTTTTCAATTTGGATTTAGACAATGACAAATCCATATTCATGTTTACCATTTATCAAACATTGTAACACTTGAGCAACAGAGGATGACTGAGAATGGGTTTAAACAGGTGGTGCCATTGTTGCCATTAAACTAAGGTTGCCAACTGTCCCTTCCTGTCCTGGATTGGCCGGGACGTGCCGTAATTTGGGTAATTTGTCTTTATTTGTCCCGTACAGGACAGCTGTAGTCCCGTATTCTAATCAGCATTGTTAATAATAATAATAATAATAATAATAATAATAATGATAATAATAATGGATTGGATTTATATTGCGCTTTTCTCCCGAGGGACCAAGGGACCAAAGCGCACAAAGGCCGTCCATTGTTCATTCTCTCCACAGTCACACACTGGTGGTGGTAAGCTACAACTGTAGCCACAGTTGCCCTGGGGCAGACTGACAGAGACGTGGCAGCCATTTTGCGCCTCCGACCATCACCACATACATTCACTGAACATTCTTACACTTTCATACAAGTTAATATTGTCATCCAACCCAGATCCCGCAATACACCTAACAGTACTAAGCGGAAGAAAATAATGCATGAATCAATGAATGAATGACAGCCAAAAATATTAGATGTTTATGTACGCAATTCACTAAAAAACCCTACATTATGGGATAAGGTGATGTTGGCGGTAAATTAATTCTGGTGTAATATAGCCAAGGTGAGCACTTTGAGTGTCAAAATGGACAGTAAGCCTGCTAAAAAGAAAAAGCATTGCAGTGAGCATAAGCTAAAAGCATAATAAAAGGCTAATAAGAATTTTGAGAGTTCTTAGTTAGTCAGGGTGGCAAAAATGATTTGACTCAACATTCAAACATAGCAAGCACAAGAAGGAAGAAATATCGGTGCATTCTTTGCTAAAACTACCACCGGAAAAGACAACATTGGTGAAACTTCCTACGTGTACTGTATCGTTAAACACAAACTCAGCTACAACAGCACCGATTGCCTTACTCAGCTAAACGGGACTTGGTTTCACGATTTAAATATTGCGAATAAGATTAAATTGGGAAGAACAAAAGCTAATTACTATGAATGTTTTAGGACCAAAGACTGCAGAATATTTTCTCCTACCTTTCTTGAGCTGAAAATAAGCCTTTTTATTGTATTATTGTATTATTTATTCTGAATTGATTGTGAATGGGTTATTTATGCAAGCCCCACATAGCTTACCACAGCTAAACTGGTATTTACTGTAATTTTATGTAATTTACGTCTTGGAAAGAGGGAGTCCATAAGACAGATAACTGAGAAAAGCAACACAAAGAGAGAGACAACTGAGGTAAGCAACAGAAAGACAGAGAAGCAAAAAACAACAAATAGAAAAAAAAATCAAAAGCAATAAAACAGGACTGAAAATTAAGTAAAAAATAGCAGAAAAACAGGGCAGCTGGATGGTAACAAAAATATCTACACTACATACTGTTTTGTATTAAGATTATAATAAAATGTAATGAACATTAATAATACAATATAATAAATAAAATAGTGTTTTTCAGTAAAAAAAATGTGGGGCCTATTGTTAGAGCAATGCTTTTGCTTTTGTCTGTGACAATATAGACCAATTAAAACGCCCACGACTAAGCAAGTACAGGAGTTTGTCCTGTTAAACTGAGTCATGATAAGGTCTTATGGAAAAACATGTAATTCTCATTATTGTGTGGGTTCACCCACCTCTTATGTGCCAGCCTGCAGCTTTAAAAAAAATGTCCCTTATTTGGGAGTGAAACAGTTGGCAACCCTACATTAAACACAAGTTTGTATTTATGTTAGCAGCATTGATGAGTCCCATGATTCAGGCCAAGTCCACACATATACACTATAGATATTTCATGTATACATTTTATATTGTTCCTCTCATTAAAGCTCCACTACCTGATTTTCTTTTTTGGTTCCCGTCTCAGATTCCATTTACCCCCAAAAGCCACCTAGGGACCTTTCCTTCTTCTCTTTTATTAAAACTGGAACAAGTTTTCCTCCACAAAATACTAATACACATAACTGAAGTTTAGACTTTAGCTGCAAGGACGGCAGTTATCTCCTCCTCTTTAAAAATAATGTGATAGAACTGACAGTGTTTATCTGCGTTTTACGTTGCTTCTGTTTTCTCTGTTGATATTTTTCTTTTTTGAGCCGTTTCTCTGTTAAAAATACATTTTTAGTGCTGAAAAAGCATTTTATTGGCAGCAATTACTTGTTCTTCTTTGGAGTTTAACAGAAGCTAGCATCCATGTTTTTGCATTCCTGCCACCTTCAGGTTTCTTTTACACTTGCTTTGACTGTTACCCAATGTTTATTTTATAATTGCTTGTATAATCCAGTTATTGTTAGACATAACAAGATTGCTTTTCTGAATGATGGTAGCCTACTTTTCAAAAGAGTAAACATGTATTAAATACTTTGTCTATTTTTGATGCCTACAGCTTAAGCTTTTGAAAAACTTTACATTAAAAACTTTGCGTCTAAAACGTAAACTGTAAAAATGGTAAAATGTTCACCAAAATATCCATATATTTGTGGACTTAGCCTTTGTTTACAGTAATGAATCATGTTTAGCACCTTTTTTTTTTTTTTTTCAAACTCTATACAATATCAAAACCAACACTTGTATTAATTATAAACTTTTCCCGTTTATATTTTGAGGTGGCGTTACACATTTCCCCATTTAATCTAAACATTAAGACATTCAAATGCACCACAACAACTGGAGCAGCTATAGCACCACAGATAACAGCCCGTTTAGCACTTACTGTTCTGGTGACTCTACAGTCAGTAAAGCATTAGCGGCGGCGGCGGGATTTTAGAGACAAAGCGGGAAACTTACACTGGCAAAGGAAACATTTGAGTCCAGGTCTGTTTGACTGACCGAAGATTTGACGTCCTCATTGTCTTTCAGCGACTGCTGGACCCTTTCTCCAGGTTCGTTTAACTCCACATAGGCATGACCTGGTTTGGGACAGCAGCTTTTACTATTAACTCCATCTTTCCCAGTTGAGCCCCCAATTATGTGTTTAATATCATTGGTATCCCTCATTTGCCCTCTTTGCTTTGGATCACAACATTTGGATGCTAGCAGCAGCTTCTGGTCTATGTACAATCCTCTCGAATACTGTCCATAATACAATGACTGAGCTAGCGCCGTTTGACTCATAGCCAACTGTAACTGCGACTGTGGAGGTCCATCAAATTTTTTACATTCGGAAATCTCACGCGTGGGAGCTTTTTCATTGTCTTTTGCCTCCTCTTTACGCTCTTTCACATTTTTATGGCTCTGTCTTTCTGACTGCATGTATCCTTGTAGGTAATAGGGATCGTATCCGTGGTAATAAGGTGACTGAGGATTGTCTTTAGTTGGCGTTTTACCAGAATTGCTGTGATTACTGCTAACACTAACCTCAGATGAACCAGATTTGGAGCGACATTCATTCGATGCCCCATCATCCCCTGCGTCAGAGATATCTGAATAGGCAGGGCTATTATTTTTACCATCATTATCCGTTGCTAAACAGCACCCACTTGCGTCCAATCTTGACGAACCTCCGATGGAAGGACTTGGTGCGTTGTCAGTAAATGTGTACACTTTATCGGCTTCAGCTCTGATGCTAGCCATTCGACTTTCTTGGCTTTCTGATAGCCCATTCAGCACTTCCTGTTTGCTTAAATGTTCCTTTAATAGACTCCCCGAAATTTCCTTAACTGTCATTTTCAATCCATTGCCATTCTCATCCATTTTAATCCCATTGTTGTCCCCATTAGCAGTTCTTGTCGCACCATCTTTACTGTGTTTATCTTTCAATCTCCGCTTTTCCTTCTTTTTTGTCTCTTTGTTACAACCCACTAGAGTAGCTTTGACCAAACTAGGCTCGACAACAATGCTCAGCTTTGGTTTTATTGGTTTTAATGGAAGATTTTTACTTGTTAAACCTACAGGTTGCTGCTGAGTTGTAGCGTTTTCAGAGACAGTGTGAGCATAGGCCGAATTTGGTATTGCAATCAGTTTGGGGGGAGCTGGCGCTGGTGCAATTGGACGATTTGTCCTTGACTTGGATAACTTGTCAACCTTACCATTTGCTTTTTTGCCCGTTTTATCAATCAACCCTTCTGCTTCCAGTTTGGGCATCTCCACAGTGGAGTTTCTATCGGGAACCATGCAATTCTCAAGAACAACAGTCATGTTTGAAATAATTGGCAAGTTGCTCAAGTCGTCAATAAGTCCGTCTTTAAGAATTGAGGTCCGTCTGGTTTTGGAGTTTGAGTTTTGGTCAGTGCTCAATAAAAGCCGTCTGTTTTTAGGAGTACCCACAGTTGTGACTTTATACAGTGGCATTGGTTTCTTGGAAGGGCTTTCCGAAAGATTGTAATTCATGTTAGCAATACCGTCTTCGCAATCCGACAGTCTGTCCTCACTGTCTGCGTCCTTTATGGGCTCCAGTTCCGGTTTACGTTGCTCTTCCACTTCGAGATGCGCATGCGTTTGGTGGTAGCGCAAACCATTGATATGCTTGTAGCGTTTGGTGCAGTTCGGATGCGGGCAATCAATAAGAATAGGTAAAGAAGAGACACAACCACCGCCTGAATCCATAAACGAGGGGTCATTTTTTCCTTGCGGTGTTGATGGGGCACTACGGGACTTTGCTCTAATGCGTTTCCCATTTCCATTTTTTATATCCTCTGTGGTTGGATCTCCATATTTAGATCCAACCATGCTAAGATCCAAATCAGCTGGTGGCTTATTTTTGCGTTTCCCGGAAGAAAGATTATTTGTTGATTTGACATCTTCAACAGTAAAAAATGTTGATCTACAGTTGCTGTTAATAAGATTCAAGCTTCCCCTTCTGCCCTTATTGTGGATAGATGCAGAGGCTCCTCCTCCACGGCTTCTGTGTTGGGTCAATCCCCGGACTTTTGCAGCTGGAGAGGAGTCGATGCAAGATCGATCTGTCATGGCCAGACGCATCCTTTTACCACGGCCACGCCCTCCTGGCATTTCTGGGTCACTGGATGGAGACTCGCAAAACCTAAAAAAATAAGAACAATATTATCAAAGAACCATAAACTCAGCAACAATATCAGGTGTTCTGTGTGGAGTTTACATGTCCTCTCCGTGTTACAGTGGGTTCTCTCCAAGTCTGGCTTCCTCCCACCACCCAAAGTAAATTGTTGTTGGCCAGTATCTGTCTCTAAGCATCAGCTCTGCAACCTATTGGCCATTATCCATTGTCCCGCAGCCCCTTAAGAGTCTAAAAAGATGAATTAAAACTGCAAGCAGTGTCAAACAACCCTCGCCCCCCTTGCAACTGTCAGGGCTGAGAATCTCGGGAGGACAGCTTTTCACAATAAATAAATAAATAAAAATAAACTCTTAAAAGACAACAACAAACTCAATTTAAAACGGCCTTTTAAAATTTTTAGGGGGTGCTAAAGAGGGACCTGCAAAACATATACATATATACATACAAATACAAATATATATATATATATATATATATATATATATATATATATATATATATATATATATATATATAAAATCGGTGTGTTCATTGGGTCCAACCTGTTTCAATGTTTGAGCAAAATATAAAATGTTGCAAATGACAAAATGACCATAAAATTTGCTATGACGCTATGGCAAATCTGTAAAACATGCTCAAAACAGCTGATAACATTGGATGTCTCACTTCTGTAGAGGATGGTGACCAAATTTAGGAGGGTTGTGCGTTCAACCCATAATGGTGGACTACCCGTTTCTCAAGGAGCAAAGCCATATCAACATTTTTTTTGCCTTGATGTGTAGATTGTTTATTATAGATTTTATGATTTCAGGCCAACAAAAGTTCTTTCACTTTCCCTTTGACATAATGTACAGGGGCATGAAAACCCTTGGTATTTTCTCACATTTCTGCCTAAAATCACCATCAAATGTGACTTGATCTTTGTCAAAATGACAAATGAAAAAATAACTGTGTATGCTTTAACTAAAACCACCCAAACATTTGTAGGTTTTCATATTTTTAATGAGGATAACATGCAAACAATGACAGAAGGGGGAGGAAAGAGTAACTGAATATTCTGCCTAAGGAGACTTTGAGAGTGATTAATACCATTTTTACCTGAGGCCATCTGTCAGACAGTTGAAACTAAAAAGAGGATGGATGCTGCAACAGAACAATGACCCAAAACAAGTAAATCAACTTCAGAATGGTTTCAGAAGAACAAAATACACGTTCTGGAGTGGCCAAGTCAAAGTCCTGACTTGAAACCCATTGAGATGCTGTGGCATGACCTCAAGACAGCGATTCATGCCAGACATCCCAGGAATCGGACTGAACTGCAGCAGTTTTGTAAAGAGGAATGGTCCAAGATTGATCCTGATGTGCCAGGCTGATCTGCAATGAAAGATAACGTCTGGTTGAAGTTATTGCTGCCAAAAGGGGGGAAACCAGATATTAAATGTGATGTTCAGTTACTTTTTCCTCCTCCTATCATTATTTGCATGTCATCCTCATTAAATATGAAAACCTATAAATGTTTGGGGGTTTTAGTTAAAGCAGACACTGTTTTTTTCATTTGTGTCATTTTGACAAAGCTCAGATCACATTTGATGGTAATTTTAGGCAGAAATGTGGGAAAATCCCAAGGGTTCAGATACTTTTTCATGCCACTGTATTTTAACTTTTCCAGGGTATGCTGGAACTAAATATATATATATTAAATAAAATATATTATATATTATATATATTATATATATTAAATATACTAAATTTCAAAGTACCATTCAAAATTTGTAGGGAGCGTTGGAGAGTCATTTGAAAACATAGCCATTTTTTTGACAATGGTCTTGAATTTTGGGTGAAGTTTGGTGCTGTTAGCGTTCAATTTTCGGCCCCCATTTGTTTATATCACACATTCAGGGTGTTGGCGGCAACACAATTGCAGGTAGGGCTGGGTCGTCATAGGTTTTTATGTTCAGGCAGACATGAGAGAAGTGTGTACCAAACTAAATTTCAAACTCCCATTCAAAATTTGTAGGGGGCGAGCCATTTTCAAAACTGTAATAATAGCCATTATTTTGGCATATTAGTGTATTCAGGGCACACCCGCCTCATTGGGTCCAACTCAATCCGACAATGTTTGAGCAAAATATTGGATGTTGACAAATCACAAACAAACAGTGATGCCTCGTGAAAACCGTGAAACTTTTAAAAAGATTTAGTACTTTTGATGCCCCAGTTCTCCAGATGATTATGACCAAACGGATAAAAACCCGAGAAGGAGTAGCATTTTAAATGAGTGGTACAATTTAGGGGGTCACGAGTTCCACCCATAATGGCGGGCTTCCTGTTTGTCAGGGGGAAAAGCCATAATAACATGTTTTCTTTGCCTTGATGTGTACAATGTGCATTCTATATTTCATGACTCTAAGCCCCCCCAAAAAAACATTTTCACTTCCCATTAACGTAATGTATTGTCACTTTTCCAGGGTGCGCTGTAGAGCCCACTGGGTTTGGATGGGACCAAAATATATTATTTTTCGCTGATCCTGAATTTTGGGCAAGTGGTGATAAAGTCCCTCGCCTCCCTTTGCGATTGCAGGGTGCACATGTGCACGATGGGACGGCATCTCGTCCTTCAGAGCCCAACTGCAATGTCAAATATGTCAATAAAATAACTAACAATATTGCATACCTGAATGCTATGCAAACCAATGAGTCATAGGTCATTTCAAAATGTGTGGATTTGTTGGGGTGGTGGGACTTGGGGCATAAAACACAATTTTAAGCCAAAGACCTTCTTTTTCATCTCTCATGATAAGGTACTGGCAGCATTTTAGTTGGTAGTAAGATAAATGATATGATATGATTTAGTCATGCCATGACTACATCCTTATTTGTTCTGTAATAATACCAGAATAAAAATGAGACATCTTGGTTTCAAATTAATCAATCAAAAACAAAGACAAAATATGGCTAAAAAGCACATATTTCCTTTAAATGTCAAAGTTCCTCAAAAAAAAAAAAAAAATCAAAGATCCTCAGTCAGCTCTTTATGGCATTTATGGCATTTACAGAGGTGTAGTGAGCTAAGATTAACTGAGACTCATGTATATTTAGAACTCATCCAGTTTAGACAAGTACAACAAACCAGGACTAAACCAGGGCTGAATCAGGACTAAAACAGGGGCTATCTGATTTTTGGGAAATAAAGTGTCTGCACAAGCAAAACAACTGACTGAAGTGCTCAAGTAAAAAAGCAAGAGATAATTGGATGAACATTCTGACCTTAACCAGTAAGTGTATCCAATCAAAGCAATATCATTTTGTCTTACATTAGTAACAATAAAACCTGTCATACCTAAAACATCCATAGCTGTCAGTACTAGTTTTGTTCTGACAAGGCAGCACTAAATTGGAAGCCCAACCAAACATATGCTTTTTGACCTAGACCTTTCATAAATCCATTAAAACAAGACTAGTTGTGGATTTCATGCAAGAATCCAGCTGCAGCACAACTTAAATATCCTAACGTGATGGGTCATTTAGTGCACGACAACAGCAATTGAATAAAGTTCAGTTATTTTTGTTGGAATCATATTGTGTGCTCTAGAGTTCAATCGCAAAAGTGCTTTAAGTGGACCAAAAGAGGTGCCGGTACTCTATTATATATATATATATATATATATATATATATATATACTTTATTGTCATGTCCTAGTGTTGTGTGTTTATCTGTTTATGTATTGTATTTCACTTCCTGTGTTTTATTGTGGAATCACTAAACCCTGTCTGTGTTTCAGATTGTCTTCCTGCCCTGGTGTCTTTCCCTCCACTGTGATTACCTGCTCCGCCCTAATGTGTTCCACCTGTGTCTCATTGTGTTCCCTTTATAGTCTGTGTGTTTTCCCCTGTCCTGTGCCAGATTGTCTTTTCCTTAGTGAGGGCTTTCTAGTGTTTCTTTGTATTGCATTTGATAGATTCTAGTATTTTTGACCCTTGCCTTGTCTTGTGATTACATCTCTCGGATTTTGGAATTGTACCTTTGCCTCGGAAAATAAAGAACGTCAAAGTTCTGTCTATCGTGGGATCTGCTTTGTGAGTCCTTTTGCCTGTCCCTGACACTTTATTATATATATTATATTTTTTTTATTACTCCCCTCATCTTCTGAAGTAACGACAACTATTGAAGTGGTTTTATATACAGAAGTCAACAGACGACCTTAAAGTAGCTCAGTGGGTAGAGCGGTCGTTCTTCGACCGGCGGGTGTGCGGTTAGATCCCCGCTCGAAACATCCCAAAACATCATAATATCCCGCTCTCCCCCACATACTGTCATTGTGTCCTTGGGTAAGACACCCACCTTGCCTCCAGTGGTCAGCTGTAACACTGGTGCCTACTAGGTTTATTAGTTTGTGGATTTACTTGAGCTAGAAAGATACATAAAATGTGCAAAAGGAGTCCCGTGAACAAAACTTGCAGCGTTAACTTGGAACTTGGAATGTCTTATTTTGAAATGCCGCCCTGGCTATAGTAATGCCCTGGCTATAGTAGCTGGTGATTTTAATAAGAGTAATTTTAAAACTGTCTTTTCCAATTACTATCAGCATGTTAAACATCCAACTAGGGGAGCACATATCCTGGATCACTGTTACAGTAATGTAAAATCTGCTTATCAATCCAGTCTTTACCAGCTTTTGGAAAATCAGATCACTCTTCTGTGTTACTCCTTTCTACATACATACAGAGGAGTAAACAATCAAAACCTTTGTCATGTATTGTTCAGGGCTGGACGAAGGAGAGTGAAATGAAATTACAGGGATGCTTTGATGCTACTGATTGGTCTGTGTTCAATTCAGAAAATTTGGATGAGTTTTGTGATGCAGTGACTGGGTATATCGACTTCTGCATTGATTGCTGTGTTCCAAAAAAGGGAATAAAACGGCATGCTAGTCAGAACCCGTGGTTTAATGCCGATGTAAATAGGAAAATACAACAGCGGGCCGTGGCTTTTAAATCTGGCGATTCTGTTGCTTATAAGTTGTCCAGATACTCTTTGAAACGGTCTATTAAATCTGCTAAACGAGGCTATGGAACTAAGATAGAAGGACATTTCACGGAGGCGGACCCTCGACGGATGTGGCAAGGGTTAAATTCTTTCATCGCTTGGAAACCTAAAGGAGGATCTATCGTTAATGTTGATTCATCCTTACCAAACGACCTAAACGAGTTTTATTGTTGTTTTGAAACTGAATATGTTGAACCTGTTGTTTTTCCAGCTTGTAATGAGCAGAGTTTTACCATCATTCAGGAGGATGTCCAGAGGATCTTATCCAGGACAAAGGTTAGGAAGGCACCTGGTCCGGATTGTATTCCTCCTTGTGTCCTTAAACTGTGCTCCGAGCACCTTGCTCCTGTTCTGACTGATCTCTTTAACATGTCACTTGGGAAGTGCACTGTTCCAGTTAGTTTTAAAAGATCAATCATAATTCCAGTGCCCAAGAAGACACCTGTGACGTGTTTGAATGACTATCGGCCAGTGGCCGTCACATCTGTCTTGATGAAAACCTTTGAGCGGCTGGTGTTGGACTTTGTTGGAGATCAAATCCCTATGTCTGTGGACCCACTACAGTTTGCATACAGGAAAAACAGAAGTGTTGAGGATGCCATTTCCTTTGCTTTGAACTCTGTCTATAAGCATCTTGATGCACATAAATCATATGCTAGAATGCTATTTATTGACTATAGTTCAGCTTTTAACTCAATGGTCCCAACAAAGCTGGTTCACAAATTGAAATGTCTTGGACTCAATGATGCAATTTGTAAATGGATTTTAAATTTCCTCACTTTTAATGGCTGTATTTCAAATGAGTTGTATGTTAGCACTGGTTCACCACAGGGGTGTATCTTGAGCCCCCTATTGTTCACACTGTAAACTCATGACCGTGTAGCATCCTTTGTTAATAATGTGATAATCAAATATGCAGATGATACAACTATCATTGGGCTGATTAGTTCAAACGATGAATCTCAGTATCGCAGGGAAGTGGAGAATGTTGTTCAATGGAGTATGTCTGTGGAGGTTCTCAGTCATCCAGGGCATCTTGGGAAAAAAAAAAGGTTTGAGTAAAAGCATCTGGGCTTCGTTTTCAAGGTGAAGTCTATATTCAAAGAGACTTTGTCAATTCTGAGTTCAACTGGTAAGAGAGCTGAGTTTATATCTCTTCAATGGAGTAAAAAAAACAACCTGCTTTTGAACACTTCAAAAACATGTGAACTTGTTATGGATTTTTGTCACAATAGGAATCAGTTGCCTATTACCATATATGATTCTGATGAGCAGATTATTGAGAAATGTAAATTTTTGGGTGTGACTCTTTTCATGACTTGAAATGGAGCTCAAATACAACTAGCATTGCTAAGAAAGCGAGACAGCACCTCTTCATTGTACGTAAGCTTCGAGAGTTTACTCGAAATACTAAGATTCTTTTAAATTTTTACTATTGTGTAATTGAGAGTGTTTTAACTAACTGTATTACTTTGTGGTTTCGTAATCTCACCTTGAAAGAAAAGAAGTGGTTCGCTCAGCCAGCAGGATCATTGGCTGCACTTTGCCGCTCCTGGAGGTTACATATAAAGCTAGACTCTTGAATCGAGCTTTAAAACTTGTTAATGATGCCTCAGGCCATCCTGCAGGGACCTTCTTTGAGATGCTTCCCTCAGGGAGAAGGTATTGATCAATCAAATGTTCTACTTATCGCCATTTAAACAGTTTCTTTCCCCAAGCTGTAATCATTTTAAACAAACTTTAAATTTATGTTTGTTTTTTATTGTACAGCATTTTCCTTGTGATCTTTTTTGTGGCATTTGCTTGTCTGTTTTATGTTATGTCTTTTATATGTCTGACATTGTACTTTGAGATTCTTCACATTTTTTTCCAATGTGGTTTTATACTGCAAATGGCTAATAAAGTCAATCGGACACTTGGCGATTACTGGTGAGTGCTGCGCAGCAATTACAATAGTCGTTTGCCATTCATGACAGGCTTGGGACTAATTATCATTAACATAAATTCAATAATAATAATCAATTAAAACTAATTGAAATTTGATTATGGTAATGTTTTTCAGACGGTAAAAAATGTTATAACATGCTGTTAAAGTTCAAGTCTGAGTCCATTATTACCCCCAGATTTTGAACTTGAATTTAAGGCTTGAGGGAAAGTCAGTTGCGGTGACTGCTGACACTTTCCCTTTGTGTGTGTTTTGGGGCAAAGATAATGAATTTTGTCAAGAAGAACAGAGCAAACTCATTGGCCCTTAGATGTGGACATTAGTTCTGAAGGCAATGGAGCAGGAGAGTTTGTTTTATCTGTTCACTGAAGCAAACAGAACTCAAGAGTTGTTACTGCAGTTTGTGATTATTTTAGAAAAATACCTCTACCTTGCTCTGATGTAAATGTCTCTGATTGGACAAGCTAATTGTCCCTTTTCTTAGCACTAGGGGAGAGAAATCTCTCCCAGGGCCTCGGTTGATACAAGCTTTATTTTGACTAAAGATTCTGGGACAGTAGAGTCCCATGGTGTCCTAGTCACTAAAAGCAGAATTAATTGATTCTTACTGGTTTTAACTCTAGCTGGTGGAGGAGCAGTGGTGGAGCTCCTGGGGGTACAGGAGGTCGTTGGTAAATCAGCATGGTTGATGTCAGTCCCTGTGACTTTGCCAAGTTTGGAGTTAGTGGAGCCATTTTTGTCCCTGATTTAACTGGACTTTCAAGATGTTTAGGAAACCCCATTGGTGAAGATGGTCATAACAGACAGTGATGTCTGCAGAGGGTGTACATGAAGCCGGTGGGGCCACATTTTCTCACTCCTCTCTTCTTTTGGTGGCTGCTTTTGTCTTGGTGGCTGCTCTTCTCTAATTGTCCCATGACCCTTTCTAAGGACCATTCTGGTTCCTCAGAACACAGAGGTTATCCATCAGTCGTCTCAATCAAACTCTGCACAGGTGTGGGCCCTCTACCTTGAACAGGTCATCTCATTGCCAAAACAGATTAAATGTTTAACAGAAACATGGATAGACAGCAAGACCGTAAATGTGGTCCTTATTGAATCAACCCCATCGAATTTACATTTGAATCCAAAATGCGGGAAAGTAGGTATGTATGTGTCTTTCTTAGTAATAATATTCTTATTCAGAAACTATCACTTGAGGAGTTTTCACCATTTGAGTATGTATTATTTAAAATGGAGTTGAGGTTCTCTAGAGTATATGTAGTTCTTTACAAACCACTCCAACAATGTCATCATTTTATTGATGAGTTACTGAAATGCTTTCTGTTATTTGCACAGAATTTGAAAAAGTAGTCATATCAGGTGATTTTAATGTACATGTGGATAATATTTCTGACAGGAATGCCAAAGAACTATTCTTGATACCTTTGGTCTTAGTCAGCATGTTAATGAGCCGACCCATAACAGAGGTCACACCCTGGACCTGGTCATTACAAAGGGTGTTCATATTTCAGATGTCACCGTGATTGATGTTGCTCTGTCTGATCATTCTTGTGTCTTTTTCCATCTGTCCATGATTCCAAAACTTGCTGCTGGACCTACAGTTGTTCAGAAAAGGCACATAAATAATAACACCAGGTCATAGTTTATGGAGGCAATCAGGTTTGAAAATCCATCATTATTTGCTCCAGTGAATAGATTAACAAACCCTCCAGCTTCATTTCCTCCAGAATTAGTTTCCACCCTTAAATGCAATGAGTTTGCATTGTTTTTTAACGACAAGGTTCAAGGCATTAAACATGCGATACAGTCCAAAGGACATACAACAACACTGCAGCCACATAAGAGACCTTTGGTTGAGTTTACACATTTTACACCCATTAATGACAGAACAATTGAAAAAAACTGTCTCCAGCCTGAGTTCATCCACCTGCTGCCTCGATGTTTTACCCACTATATTTCTAAAATCAGTAATAAGCAGTATAGTCAATACTCACTATAGTCAATGTTGGAAATGTTCCAAAGCCCTTCAGGTCATCAAAGTCTTATCAAAGTCACAAATGACATTTGTCTGAACACTGACGCGGGCAAAGTCTCTGTCTTAGTTCTGTTGGACTTGAGTGCTGCGTTTGATACAGTGGACCATGAAATCCTGTCACAAAGATTAGAGGAATGGATAGGTATCTCTGGAACTGCTCTTAAATGGTTTCAGTCTTATCTTGAAGACAGGAAGTACTTTGTTTCGGTTGGTAACTGTGTATCAGACCAAATGGCCCTGACATGTGGGGTTCCACAGGAGTCTATCTTGGGACCTCTATTATTCAATCTTTACATGCTTCCTTTAGGTCAGTTAATACACAGCTGTGGCGTATCCTACCATAATTATGCAGATGACACTCAGATTTACATTTCACTCACAGCAGGTGAAAATGGACCGATCCATTCACTGTCACTGCATCAAACAGATTGATGTGTGGATGCAAAATAATTTTCTCCAACTGAACAGAAACAAGACTGAACTAATTATCTTTGGACCACAGAAACAAAGAGAAAGTGTCAGCAGTCACCTCGAGTCTCTTTCTCTAAAATCTAAAAATCAGGTTAGAAATCTGGGCGTCATTATGAATTTCCGCAGTCAAATTAAGTCAATTACATCATCACAATTTTATCACCTTAAAAACCTTTTCAAAGTAAAAGGGATAATAACTTAACCAGACTTAGAAAGACATAGAAACTTTTCAGAGACAGACAGCTTTATTTTGGGAAGATGGGATTTATTACATTTAAAAGATCTGGAGTAATTTTGACTGAATTTACATCAACCTAAATATCAATAATTACAACAGTCTAAAATCAAATGCAGATCTTTAAATGGAACATTCAAAGCAAAAAAAAAAAAACGTTTAAATCCTTTCAGCTCTTGTTTGTACTCTCTACTAAAGTGTGAAACAAAGCAACTGCTGAAACTCACATTTATCGGCCAGTCTCTCTACTTGGGCAAAAGATCCTTGTTTCTCAGAATCTATCACTGTGACAACACATTCCAAGAAGGTGGGCTCTGTCCTTACGTTACTTCCCTCTACAGGCCACAGAACAAATTATGTGTCATATTGATTCCATATTGTTGTAGCAATGTTAGCTCGCTATCATGTCAGTTAACAACATAAAAATCATGCTACTATTGGTTAAGCTACATGTAAACAGAGCCAGTAATAGTGGTTAGATGAGCTTATAAACTGACATTTAGATAATAAGCATGCCACTCAAGTGTTACTTTCTCAATATCTTTCTGTTGTAATGCATTTCACAAAACATGAAATAATATCAGTGAATAAACTAAAATAAAGGATGTCTGGATATTTAATATTGTGATGTGTGGCTGCACTGAAGGCTGGAGTGGGCTGTGGCCATGAGAAGCCTTATTTGCACACGTCATTCATTTGGAACATGTGAATGTGTCTTTCTCAGAAACTGAGGTGTCAACATACTGCAAGTAGGCTACACGACTTTCAAAGTCTTGAATCCAATGCAAAGATCTCCAGCTCTACAGCTTATCCACTGCTCCTCTGTCCCTCAGGTGTTCTGTTCTAATCGTCCCAGTAAAGTACAGCAGAGAGCAGCCATCAGCTGCCCCGACGTAGCAGGGGTCTTTATGGCCACAGTTGACTCAAAGTCTTGGTGTAGCAACTGAGCAAATGAGCTACATATCAAGATGAAAATACATTAGCCGCTATGTACACAGACTTATGTATCACTTGACTACTGCGCAAGGAAACCGTGTCTGTCGAATATACGGTTCTGAATGTTTTAAGCATAAGTTCTATGGACATTGGGCTACAGGGGGCATTGTGCTACCACTTCAAGTAGAACGACCAAACCTGTATAAATCAGCCACAAGACACTTCACAGTAAAATTACGTGAATCTTCTTAGGAAGACTGCAGGAAGTTTAACTGAAACATGGCAAGGTAAAACACTCAAAAACATTGGTCTGATGGTAAGAAACTAAAACATCACACATTTTGACCTTTGTAATCAGCTTGAACCAGTCCAATTAAAACTCCATCCGGACTACTGCAAGAAATAAAATACTAAAGATCTGTGTCTCTCTCACCGTCTTCATTACATGTCTCACCTTATAACTTTTTTTTAGTGAAACATATTGGTCCACCCCAGAGCTTGTTACATAAAAAAGGAATAAAGGTAAAGTGTGTTACCTCGGAGGAGCCCAGTTGTGTTTAGTGCAGTCGAGCAGAGTTCCTACGTATGTCCTCTTCCTCCATGTGACATTCACCACCAGGACACCTGTCAATCAAACGAACATCGGTCAAACACTTGTTAATCAGACACACAGGACAAATTGCACAAACAAGGTTTGAAGTTTTAACCAGTTTAAATCATAGTTTAACCTATATATTTATTGGACAAATATTTAAACATTGTTAAAATGAAACCAAGTTTTGTTGTTATAATCTGTCACATCAAAATCCCTAAACACATTTAAACTGTGATCTAGGTTTAACTTTAAAACAACCCTCCCGTGGCCCCACCACCTGCAGGAGGAAACCTAAGGGGCCTGTGCAAAGTGACAAAGTGGTCGAAGGCGGCATACTTTGCAACCTAATCCCCTGACACAAAATCTGGCGTTAGGGACATGGAATGTCACCTCGCTGGGGAGAAAGGGGCCAGAGCTTGTGTGGAAGAGAGAGGAAAGACTCGTCAGGCCCAAACGTACTGTGAGGGTCTGTTGGGAACATTTGGCCAAGTCCCCTGTCAGAGAGATCT